>VZTL01012030.1:5834-17588 GCA_013400535.1 Scopus umbretta
GGTGGGGGAGTAATCACTAAAAATAATTATTCAGAAGTTCTTTCTCATTTAATTACTTTTTTGGACACCTGATTCAAGAGACTGTATAAAGGAAGAATGAATTTAATCAACAAGCAATTCTCTAGGTACTTCATCAAGAAGAGCAGTTAACAAAGTGGAAAGACATTTCTGGACTGGAAGACACAAGAGTTCATTACGAGAGTAAGCATAATCAGGCCAAAGTGCAATTAAAAGAACATTCATTATAATTGGAAACACAGAAAACAAGAATTACAAGATTTTCAGAAGGCAGTGAAACAAACTTATATGATCTATTTGAAGAATGGCTTCTTAAAAATAGAATTTAAACTAAAATACTAATAAAGACTACACCAAAGACTTCTCGCAAGCATGCCTAAATCAAGCACATGAGCTTGAAGCTGCACTTTAAGAATATTCTTCTTGTTGATTTTAACAGTTCCAAAAATTTCACTGCCCTTATGAGTACTTCTCAGATCACCTTATCCACTGCATATGTTGATGATCTTTATGAAGGACTACTGAATTTGGTACCACGAATGAAATGTAGTTTTGCATATGTATACAGGTCCAAAAAGTCCCTGGAGCTTCAAAAGAGTTAACAGAATAAAAAGATATAATCCTTCTTTGGGGATCGCTGTAGCTTCAAGAGCACACCTTGTGGACAGGAGATGAATCCACCAAAGAATTGGTCCCTTTCAGCCAGGGACAACTTTCCCATAGCTGTAGGGATATTTAAAAAAAGGAAGACTGAAAATCAGCAAGTTTATTAGCCACTTATCTATGAAAGGGAGGTATGGACTAAAATAATTGCAAAATCACCACAGAAAGGTGTTGAAATCCTATTGCAGATGTATTCATTTGACTTCCCAATCAATCTCCTATCCCAGATAATGGACTTAATTTAAGACTTGGACTTAGTGGTTGAAGGTTGAGAAAACTGCTCACAGATTATACAGAGATGATGATGCAGTTCAGTTTCCTAGGTTGCAAGGTAAAGATTTAAGTCAGTATTATTTAAGATTGTTAAGACAAAGCTCAGGTGTTTGCATCTGTACCTTTTTAGTGCCCGCAGCAACAGCTACATTTACTTTTTTGTTGTTTCCTGGAGAAATCTCTTAGGTTATGATACAGTTCCTTGTTTATAAAATAAAACAGATTTCCACTAGAAGATAAAAAGACGCTGAATGTTATTCATAAAGCTCGTGCTGCTCCAATCCTAGGAAATTAAAAATATTGTTACCAGATGTTCCATGTGGTCCCATGTGCTGAAGCTGGGGAAACTTATGTCTACACTTCATTTACTGTTTGAGAAGCCAGATGCAGAGAAGACAATGGTGCTTACAAGCATAAAGTGGTACTCTGAAGAGCTCTGCTGCTCCACTGCCCTCTAAACTTGAGGGCATCAAAATTTCATACATTTTAGCCTGGTTTCATAAGGTTATCAAGTTGTCTTATGTTGTCATTGTCTGTTCATCTTCCAGTTCTTCCTAATAACTTCTGAATCTCTTAACCAATTCCAGTCACATTTGATGGGGATATAGAAATCTCAAAAGTATTATGTTTCTACAAACATTGTGAAAATTTGTAGCTAGGCAGGGAGGAGAAGCACAAATAAATGCTTCCTCATCCCCTCCAAGGGAAAAATGCTTGAATTCAATAATTCAATAGTGGAATTCAATAATTATCTGCCACATTCTGTTTCTGAGCTGAAAATACATTTGTATCAACTTTACAGTCTGCACAAACTCATCTAAAGGCCCATTTAGTTCAAATTTAAGTCTTATGAAAAACTGCCTTCTGTCTTGTGGACCTGTACAAACATTGTTTACTCTCATTCCCAGTTTTCTGACTTCTTTCCCTTCAACTGCTGCAAGATTTAATTTCTTTGGAGTGCATGTTTATTGAACATTTGGGAAGCATCTCGCACACAGTGGGAAATACTGAAAGGGATTAAGAATAAAGGGTTTATCACTTCTAACCTAGAGTGACAATGGTTTATTGTCAGGATAGGGCTCTTCTCTAACAATCAACTTTTTTCTTTCGCACTACAAGAAACAAAGGACATTTATTTTGGTGCAATATAATCTAAGAACCAAATGAAGATGGTAATTAGCGCAGCACTAAAACATTCTTTCTTTCTGTATCAGCATTCTTTATTATCAAATTATTCCTTAAAAAGTGAAGAAATTGCTGTGGAAATGCAAGTAGAAGCAAGGCAATATTCACCTTGTCTAACTTTAGACACCCAAATTACATTTCTGAATTAAAAAGCAAGTCTGCTGAGACTACCCACAAAGTGAATGGAGACAGGCAGGTTCTTCTAGAAGGTGGTTCAGGGCAGGACTCCATTAACAACAGAGAAGCCCTCCGGGAATTTGCCTTCTAGCTAGTATCATACCTTAGACTTCTAAATGTGCAGTTGGGAAGTTTAATCGAGAGTGGAGATCTGAAATCCATTTTCATCTTATTCCCATGATTATCTGTAACCCTATAGCCAGGCTCAAGAGTTATTATAGTAGTTTTTAATCACAACCCTTCTGAAAAAAATAAACCTACCAACAGTTGCAAGGATTGGGACAGTGGAAAAAACTATTCAAATTTTCACCTGTAGCCTACACAGAACTAAGCCCTTTGGTATGATTTGGAAAGTTTTTCTATCTTTGTTCACAACTGGAGAATGGGAACTAAAAAGCTATGGGAGTGGTAGGCTCATTTGCATAGAACTGATTTGCACAAACGAAGGATAGTGAGGAATAAGTAACCTGAAAACACGACAAATGATAAAAATTCTATGAAACTACAGCCCAGGTGAGGTCTATTAGTAGTGCTATGTTCCGTAGATGACTCAAAGGAATCAGCCTGTAACTTGCTTCAAGAAGATAAGAATAACAACATTGTTAAGTGCATTTACTCTTCTGTTTTAAGATGAGCGTAATATTTTAAAGTACTACTATGCAGTAAGAGCCATGAGTTATTTAAACATTTCTGTAGGGTTTTAAACATTCTGATGAATCATTTATAATTAGCTATGATTAAAACATCACTGTCAAATAGATAACCCCAATGAAAAATATGGTACAAAGCACTTTCTCAACTCACAATATCTTTCTTCTTTGTGTGTTAAAATGTAAAAAGATTTTACTATAATTACAATCCCATACTAATGATTCATAAGGAGATATTATAGTTGGAGCGCCTACTGATAGCCAGCCCTGTTGGCTAGTGAAGGGAGTTAAATGTTTCATGTTCATTTGAAATTTCAGCTTAAGACTGTGCCAGAAATGTTTTTCAGATCAAAAAGGGACAAAAGTGAAAAGGCTTCCAGAAATAGATGCTATGTAATAGAAAAATATCAACCATGTGTGCATTTCAGGTTTGTAAATCAAGTTACAAGGTTGGCAATCAGATTTTGACTCCTTAAATATCCACAGAGTTCTNAGCTGGGCCAGGGGAAACAGAGGGGCTTGTTCTCATTTGTTACTGCAACCTGAGTCTTCATCAAAAAAACCAACCAACCAAACAACTGTTGTGTAGCATTGTTATATGCAGTAAAGCAAGCTCTCTTGTTCAACTTGGAAAAGACTGGATTTAGTTTGTGAGTTAAGTGACATTTAATATTCCAGTACGGTCATGTACTAGTGTAAAGCATGGGGTAGAAGCCTAGGATCTTTCCTAGAATCAGTATTTATGTAAGCAGTCTCAGGCTCTTGAAGTTTTCATTACAGTCAATTGTATGTCACTTAATATGGTAATATTAATTATGACTACAGTCATAGTAAGTCAAGTAGATATATAAGGACAGCTTTTCTGATCATTTTCAGCCTGGTAACTAAGGAAATTCTTGCACTGTCTGTCTTTATGCCCATCTGCCTCCCTGCCTGTCCCTTCTCTTCCAATAACTTTTTAGCTATGTTCCTCCTTCCAAACAAGTTTCAAAGAAAGGTGAAGGTCTCAGAGAGAGTAAATTCCTACGAAAGGTGAAAGAAAGATGAAAGGTGAAAGTCTCAGAGAATTCCTATGAAAGGTGAAGGTCTCACAGAGAGTAAATTCTCATGAAAACTGGCCACTGAGTGGAGGAGCTCTCTACTGTTAATGTTTTCTGTATGGCAAAGTCTGAAATATTAACTGGAGGGATCACAGTGGTCTCAGGCACATAGGGAGAACTTAGGGTATTCCTGAAGAGGTGAGATTATAGGGATCTGCAAGGCAGCTGGAGTCAAGAAATGTAATGATGTGGGAAATAGGACAGAATTAATCTATAAAGAATCCCAGCTTCTTCAGTTCCACTACTCATGGGGCATCTTATTCGATTATAAATCAAAATTATACATATTGTTGTTACTATTATTATCAAGAAATATAATTTGTCTATGTTTAACAGCTAATATTTGTCTCCAGATTACTATTCCGGTGTTCAAAGGAAAAAAACACAAATGTTCACAAGCTCAGGTTTTAGGACCAGAAAATATCACTGCGATCATCAGTCTGGACTGCCAAGTTAATGCAAACCTCAGCACCTAATTTCTTGATCAAGACTATAACTTCAGGTGAGCTGAACAAGGGTATTTAACTGTGATCTAAAGTAACAGAGAATCTAGCACACACTACTTAAACTGTTCCAATTTAATATTGTTTCAAAATTTAACACTCCTCACTGCTAAAGCCATACTTCCATTTTGAGTTTGTCTGCTCTCAGTTTTCATTCACCACATCTTCCCAAAGACCCATAAAAAGACCTTTGCCGTTATATGTTGAATTATAGAGTACTCTATACAGTACTCTAATTACCCTACAATAATTTATTACACAGAAAAAAAATTTTACATGGTACAAAATCTTCATTCTTCCTTTCTTAAAGAGATCAGGCTGTAATCTTTCACTATAAAGTAAGATTTCAACTTCAGATCATTAATTTTTAAATTATTTTTAATCCTCGCAGCAGCTTTTAAAATGTGAGCACTGGCTGGACATAGTATTCTAGTACTGCTTTAATTAATATGGCAATAACCCACCTATCTAAAATTATTGAAATTAATGCTTCAAATTTACTAGCATTAATTCACCCTGAGCAGCTTATTGTGTTACTTTCATTCAATCCAGATGTCATGTAAATAAATATGTTGTATTCTCGGTGGCCTCAGTGTAGATCCCCTGTTAAGGATACGTTAAAACTATTTCAAAATTCCTTGCAGTTATTTTGGATAAGAAAATTACTTTTTGAAAGGAGTTAAAGACTGGTTCGATGAAGACAATATACTGACAGCTTACTAAAAAGTTCACCCTTGAATCATCTATAATAATAGCTTTTTCTTGGTTTACAAGATGGATAGATTATAGAATGAGGAAACTTATGAATTTCTTACAATAGTAATAAGAATTCTTATCTGTTGTCCTGAAAGGGGAATTGCCAAGAGTTTTTAACATAACAAACAACCAATAATGTTTTTGACAGAAGGAACAGTTACAGAGATAACATAAAACTCTGAATTCTAACCAGTAAATCCAAACCTCTGCCTGAAGGAAGGTATCACGGAGTAATGGTTTTCAACTAAAGGAGGGTAGATTTAGATTGGACATAAGGAAGACATTTTTTACAATGAGGGTGGTGAAACACTGGAACAGGTTGCCTGGCGAGGTAGGGGAGGCCCCATCCCCAGAAACATTCAAGGTCAGGTTGGATGGGGCTCTGAGCAACCTGATCTAATTAAAGATGTCCCTGCTCACTGCAGGGGGGTTGGGCTAGATGACCTCTAAAGGTCCCCTCCAACCCAAAGCATTCTATGATTCTATGCTCACAAACCACATACAAACAAACGTGTAACCAAACAGGACACGAAAATCAAATGCAGGATTTCACAGTGCCTCCTGTGGCAAAGCAAGACCACAGAAGAGGATGTTCTTTTGGGCCATCATGAGCCGACTGGAGAGACGTTCTCAGAGTCCACTCACAGTTTTCAAAGTCCACTAATATAACCACGGATCACCCCTTTGCAAGCAACAATAGATGGGGCTTCAAAATTTATGCCTTAGCTTTAGTAAGTGAAGACCTTGTTTTCCTAACACTATTTTGTTTTCTTCCTACCTCCTACTTCGTAAAATGTTATTTTACTAGTATTACTTGCTTGATTCTTCTTTCCGTTTCTGTGGTATAAATTCCATAATTTCTGTTGGGTGGAATTCTGCTGCCTTCAAATTGGTGTCCAGCTTAAAAAACTGCTATAAAAATGAAATCTGAAATAAAATCATTTACCCGCTGTCTAAATCTAATAGGCAGCGAGCTACTCTACAGTACTGCATTTTGATATACTCAATGGGCATTCATCATTTTAATGTTAACCTGAAATAAATTACTACATGAAATCCTAACTGTTTAGAATGACAATGACTTTAAAAACAATAAAGGAGATATTTCAGTTTTTACATTTTGCATGATAATGGGCTTAAAACAATTCCAGGGGAGGGCACAATTTTGTTACAAAAGATTAAATCCTTCCCATGGTTATGTATATGCCATCCTCACAGAAGTCAAGGACATAATCTTGACCCAAGAGTGTCAACAGGAAGTCAGAGGATTAATTAGCTAGGAAAACAAAAGCAAATTCCTATAAGAAGAAAATTTCAGAGACAGAATTGTTAAGGATAGCACTTAGAACATTAAGATAATGAATCTAAAGAATCTTTTCTAGAAAATACGCAGCTTTCTTGTTACAGCCATTATAATCTTAACAACCATCTTATAACATTTACCTAAAGTTTATTTTAAGAGAAGTCTTGTTTTTAACAATCATCTTAAATCCTAGTAAACTGAAGAATTAATTAGCAAGCATGGAGGATCAGCAAACTAATGCTTTAGTCTGTTAAACCATCTGCTCAGGAGCACCCTGTTCAAATCTTGGCATTAGGAGAGGATGGGTGAATACTTTTGTCTCTTGCACTTAGTTACAACTTGCCATTCTCTGCTAATGCACATTTTTTTTCCTTCAGCTCATGGTAAAGAAAGTTATAAAGAGGTCGATAATGGATCAGATTTCTGTTATCTTTAGGTTTTACTAAACAGATCGCTAACAAATTTGGCAGAAAAATCTTCCTGTAGCCATTCCTCCTATTTCATACCAGATTCCTGTATACAATAGGTATGTATGAAGGGACAGATTCAGCATTATCTATTGTTAGCTTTGCCTTGTACAAAGCAGATCTATATCCAGTTAAACCAGCCAAAGTAGTGTAAGGTAACTGCAGTCTTCAAGGCAATCTGTCCTTCAGTTCTGAAGACTACTAATGAATGCTCCATTAATATTTTAGCACCTCGTTATATTTCATTATTAACAAGAACACACTTACCAGATCTGAGGAGGTCCTTGTTATCGCAACCCCAATCTGTCTTCGTTTCCTAAACTTTCATGCTAATTCTTTGATTTCATGTCACAGCTTAGCTTCCAGAAAATGCAGGTACTTTCTGGCACATAATGGATCAAGGGTAGCATTTGGCAATGAGGGTAGCCAACAGTCTAGTCTAGTGGTATGCTTTCATTGTTGACACTAAAACAAATTCCTCAATACTTCAGCCACTCTCTTACAGATTGAAAAGACGGAGGGCTATCTCAGCTACAAATCAGGTGATTGATACAGTAGGGAAGCTGTCCAGCAAATCACACTGGGAAGTCTGCATGGTAGCGAGGGGCACAGGAAGGTGCTCCAAGTAACGCACTCTAAGGGTAAAGTGCACTGTACCACTGATAACCCAATTATTTGCCAAAGACAGAGGAATGTTCTAAATAAAGGCAAAGGTCTGGACTAAACCTGGCAATAGATGGCTTCCCTTCCCTCCATCAGCAGCCAGCTTTCTCCTCAGCTGTTCCTTTCTAACTCTTCAGGCAGCCGTGACCCTCTCAGGACAACGTGGGGAAAACTTCCCTAGTCACAAAACCTCCGAAGAGAAGACATTTCTTTAAAATTCTGTCCCTCTCCCCATTAAGCTTTATACTCCCTGATTTTGCTCATGCGTTACAGACTTGATCCTCCTAACTAGCCTCAACTGGCATTTTCTCATTGACTTCAATTAAGTGAGACCCGGACACAGATAAGGTTCTGTGTCAGAAATCACTGTATGCTGGTAATTGCAGAATTTTATTCAAAGACATATTTTATCTGTGTTGATGAAATTAAAATAGGATAGGAAAGAGAGGGAGAAAGAAGCTCAGGCAGAAAGGCTGGCATTTTACTTTTTTTTTCGGGTTGCTTCTGTAGTAGATTGACCTCCCTCAGATAAATCTGTGCACCATGGAAACTATTTTCTCACTGAGGAAAAATTTCCAAGTTCAGCTGAAGGCCTATACATCAAGTTAAGCATATAGCTAAACTGTGCAACTGTGTAATCTTACTGCCCTCTTCCCATCCTTCCCTCTCGTTGTTTGTCATCCTTACTGTCATATCTGGTTTCAAAGCAGGGTAAGGTCGTTGGGGTATGGCACGTGCCTTCCTCTGTGTTTGTAGAGCTCCAGTGCGTGGGAGTACAGGAAAGAAGGGGAAGGAAAACACTTTTTTAGATCTTTGGAGGATAAATAATAAAGCAATAATAACACGCTGTAAAATAAATGCTATCAACTGATATTTACACAGTGTTTTATCTAAAGTCTCTACTGTGTTCAGCATAATTATAGTGCTGCTCAGCAAAATATAGGTGGCCAGAATAATGATTCCTTTATTGCTATCTTGCCGTACTGCCTATTCACAGATAGCCTACACCCTGCAGGTCTAAAATAATAATAATAATCATGTAAGTCTCTGTATTAGTACCTTCTGCAAGCACTGATGAACTGTGACCATCTGCGGAAAGGAGAACTTTCTGCGTCCAGACAATTTTTACAATATACGTAGGAGCCACCCAGCAACATGGGTCAGCTCAGCCAGCCACTGACAGCTGATGTTGAAGCAGTTTCATGGAACTGGTGGAAAGTTTAGCAAAACACAGCCTGTGGAGGCAAAGACTAGGGTCCAAGTTGGGTTTTTGCTCAACTCTTTATATATTAGAAATAAATGAATGACTCTCTAAAGTTTTTTTAACCAAACATATCACAGATACCCAGGGACATGGAGTGGGATATTGCCCTCTGAGACAGCCTCAGAGGCAGAAATGCCAAAAAGAAATTTTGGCAGTTGAGAGTCAAAGAGGGTAAAGACAAAGGAGAAGGGGATTAAGGCAATGAATTTATTTAGAAGGGAATGTGACAGAAAGGAAAAAAAAAATAAAAAAGCACTGTAAAATCCAACTGACCACGAGTAAGTTCTGTTTCCTCCCAGCGTCCAGTGGATTGCAACATCCCCTGCCCACGTTTTTCCTACACGGCTTATCTGAATTCTGCACCTTTACAATGAGCCCTTTCGTGTTGTGAGGAATCCAATTGTCACGAGAGACGACTACAGTTTGGATGGCAGTGGCTGAAGTCCTGATGTGTCTGTGTGTCTGCGACAATACAGAGAATCCAGAGTCGCGGCTCAACATAAGCTGGACATGTTCACCCCTTGTAGCAGCTGAACTTAAGCTCACCAATAGACATGCTTCAGCTTTTCAAGAACTATACAGGCATGTAAGGCTTAAGCCACGACTTTTGCAGGCAACACCTTAGCTTCACTACAACAAAATGTATAATATATATTTGAAGCATCGCTTTACGTAGGGCAAATTTTGTTGCTCTCCTGTCAGTCAGTTTCTACTGATACTTGTGTCTGCTTTTTAAAGAATAACAAGGCAGACAGTAATAGGGAGTTTAAAATGACAAATTGCCAGCTGACCCACTGTCCTTTTTTTCTTTTTTTTTTTTTAAATTGCTGCACTTCAAGTTAATTGTTTTTAAGTGCATTCTTACATGGCAACAAACTTATTAGCTGACATGAGGAACAAGGAATGAAATTCAACTGAAGGCGATGTAATCTGCAGAGGCAGAGAGAACCAGTGCTCTGCAGGCAGAATCTTCTCCTCTCCTATTTAACTACTTATTTTCAGGATGTATATCTCCGTAGTCTTAGACCCTATCACCCTGGTAGTGATAACACTTAACACAAACATGTTAAGTGAAACAAGGGGTACATCCTTTTTTGCCTTAGAACGGGCAGAATTTATAGAGATTATGTGTAGGTTTTCCCTTACGTAGCTGTTGAAATCATGATTACAAGCGAACATATAAAAGTTTATCAGCCTTCTCGGTGGTGCCAGCATAGATGACAAGGCATGGGTTTTGATTCAGTTTGTTTCATGATTCTGTAATTGGGACATGTAAGGTCAGAGGTTCCCATTTTCTCCTGAGTTTACATGCAGTCCTCCTGTCCTTCTCATGTGGATTACAATACTTTCTTCATCAGCATATGCTGTTAATATGTTCATTAAATTCATGTCACGTTGTAATTAGTCTGAAAATGATGTCATTTCTGCAGGACCTACAACCTCATTATGTTCACAAGTATGTACATCACAGTCATGTTATTTCTGAAAGAGGTATGCCACTATTTGGTTATTAATCAAGGGGTCATTTCTGCCCAATTTACAGTGATTAACTCTTTACAAGAAATCATTCTGAAGCCTCGGAGTGAGACACTAAGCGGTAAAATGACTGTAAGCTTCAAGAAAAAAAAAACCCAAACCAAACTGTTGCACGGTAGCATTTCTTTATATAACACACTCAATAATCCATACAAAAAAATGACAGGTTAGATTCGGCACATCGAGGCCAATCTATAAGGCTGAGCAGCATCAAAAACTTAGGAGTAGCTAGGAACTGTGAATTTCCAAACAGAGCAATGAAATTGGATTTCTAAGGAGTAAGATGACGGTGAATCTGATTTTAAAGTCATATTGAGCAAAAAAATTATTTGTACGTCAATAGTTGTCCATATTGTACAGATAAAATGATCCTAATTTAGTATTGCTGAAAAAATACACGTTTCGTCTCCAGATCAGTATGACAGATTTCAGCCCACTGTTTCTTTTTCAACGATTTGTAACAAAATAAAAATGTAGAAAACTATCTTTTCTTGTACATAAATGTTACCCTCTCTAATAAAAATATTTTTACCTCAGTGCATCTTTTTTTCTTTTTAGATGTAACCAAATGCGCTTTTATGTCAAATTTTCCAGGGAGATTTACACCGAGTATCTATTTATAAACTTAAGGAAACGCACCGTCATCATAAAAGAGGTATCTCGTAGGTGGCTTTTTGAAAATTAGGAGAAATAAACGAAGACGCTCAACTATACAAGTATCCTAATAAGAAATTTGCGCTTGTTAGTGGCAGGGATTAACACACAGCAGGAATGCAACATAAATTCCCGAGCCGACTGACAGCAAATACCACGGCTTTCTGTGGGCCTAGATTTCACACTCAGCATTTGGCATCTGAACAGCTGATGGCCAGTCTATCAGCTCCTGCCCGTGCAGACTGCATGCTGCCTCAGCTCCTGGGTCCGTCGTAGGAATCGCAGCAAAGAGAAGGCACGGTTCCGAGATCTACACCTGTAGTTTTGCGGGAGGAGCGTAGCAACAACCGTCGAAGGAGACGTTAAGTGAACAAACGTATTTTACTAACTGATGCTATGGCTCTGTGCGAATACCGATACTCCCTCCAGTAAAGTGTTTCTGAGAAAGAGGAAGACGGAACGGTAAATTCTGGGGAAGGAAGCAATGCTTGGCAAGATACTTTTATACTACTTTTTTTTTTTTTTTTTTCCCCCCCCCGAAA
>VZTL01012030.1:20172-31439 GCA_013400535.1 Scopus umbretta
GGGGAGGGGAGGGCACCCCGGCAGGTGTTGCTGCGGGGCGGGGAGCACCGACCGCCTCGGTGGGGTAAGCCAGGGGCAGCGCGCCTGCCTGCTGGCACCCCAAAACGCACACGGGTGCGGCGGCGGGGGGCTGCCTACCTACACGTCCCGAAATACTGGGAATGCGGGAGGCGGGTCTGTTTTGACAGGTCGGTGCAGCGCCTCTGAAGAAAAAGTTCCTGGACCAACGCCGTTATATGGTGTAGCGTAAATGCAGACAGTTGTGATGTAAGGAGCGGTGACAGGCTTATAGGCTGTTTTGTTTGGGCCGCGCTTCTTGGTTTACTTTTGGATGAGAATCTAAAAGGTGTGAAATAGCCAGTGCCGTTTCTTTCCCGTTCTCCCATGATACGTTATTTAAAGGGCGCACGTAAAAAAAAGGAAAAAAAAACAAATCTTTTTTTCTTACAGCTGAAAAGGAATAAACAATTTACTCTCAACCTTTATTCTCAATTTTTTCTTTAACTATTAGTTAATGGCTACATCATCTCATTGCTTTTATGAAAACATGTCTCAGACTTCATTCACTTTGCCTCTGTTTAAGGGTTTTACTACGAAAATGGTGATACACCTGATATCTGCGTTGCCAGCTTTTTTCAGTACTCGTGGAACTTACAACAGTCTCTTCTGCTACTGTTTGTTTAGGTTTCGCTAAAACTTTACTAATGGGCAAATGTGGTTCCCCACATTTTGCACATAGAGGTCTTTATTTCTCAAGGCAAGAAGCCTGCAAATAACTAGATCTAAACTCCTGACAAGTGGCATTTTAAGCATGTTCTCTTGTTTCTGCCAGCTTCAGTATAGGCCAGTTCTGGCTGTTCCGCACTGGAACGTGGAAAGAGTGTACATGAGATGGGGAAGGAAGCTTATTTTGACTTTTAAAGTAGGTGTACTACTTAAGAAGATTCTGTTTGTAGGACTGTTTGTTGTTTTTGATGGGAGCTTTTAAGTTGACCCCAATATCTTTAATTGGATCGGATTGCTAATTATAGTCCATGCGGATATATTTTGGTTGGATGCAACCATTAAGTCAAGTTCAGATAAGGGCCAAAGAAAAACTGCAGAGACAAGAAAATGTCTCTCTTTCCTAGAAGGCTACACATAATATTTGAATAACTCTTCCCCCCCCCCCCNNNNTACAATTTTTAAAACTCTCTCCCCCCCCCCCCCCCCCAATATGTGCATGGTGTGTGCGTATACACAGGCAATATTAACAAGAGTGTCTTGTTTTAGGCAGTTTATTCTACGGTGTATTCCTACTTACTCTAACTAGGTTCGAATGAATTCAGTAGTCTGCTTAGTTTCATAAATAGGTTCATAGAAAACAGTATTTCAGTGCCTCACTCCCTCATTTGCTTTGTGTTTTGGGAGATGGTGATGTGTTGTTAAGCAAAGTGCTGCCGTTCTATGGGAAGTCGATGAGAATTCAGACAGGTACTAGTCTTTATTTTGCCCCAATTGTAGATGTGGTTCTAAGGATTAGATGGCATTAATTTGCATTAGAATATGTTGACTTTTTGACACTAGCAAATGTTTTGTGAAAAGGAAAAAGTTTGGTGTTTTTTTTTTTTTTTTTTAAAGCTTAACCCAAAAACACTTACTAGAGCTCTGCTCTGTTTGTAACCCAAGCTTCTGTTTGCAAGATGTTAGCAGAAACCGTATCTTGACTTCCGACCACAGTTTGAAACTGCATGTGTCTGAAGTTTGTGTAATAGCTAAAAGATCCTTCCGACTACTTGGAATTTGTCTAGCACTGATGTATTGAGTGTCCTTTCACTTTCTGGGTGCACATTGTCCCGATTTAGAGACACCTATTGAATAATCATTGCTATTCCCAAGAAGCATTATTTGCTAAATACCTTCCAAAACAATCGAGTATTTCGAAGTTATGCGGTTCGTTTTAAAATACATTTGAAATCTCTGTGCTGTTCTTAGTACAAAGAAGATACAGTTTCTTATACCGGTGTTTGCTTGTTTACTTGTGTTTGCTTTGCTTCATTTTGTGCTGTTAACGCAACAGGGGAGGTGGACTTGGTGACATGGTAGCCTAGCTCTCCTTCAGTGTTGCAACAGAGACCCAATAGACTTTGGCATCCTTTATGGCTTAGGCATGCTACTAATTTTAATCAACACTGGAGAGTGGAAGGGCATTGAAGTACAGAGTGAACGCTTTGTTGTACCAGACCTACGTTTTGATATGGATAATGCATAAATGAATTGATTCACTTTAAAAGCAGCGCACCAGACTGTAACTGTATGTTTTGTAGGTGTGTTAGTTGTCTATATACCAAAAGCCCCCTGTTCTCTCTTTCCCAACTAATAAACGTTCTGTTCAAATGTGCAATACTCCCTTCGCGAACACAGTAACAATTCAAAAAGAGGGGAATAGTGGAATGTGTGCATCCCTGAGTTTCTTTTAACATTAAAATGTTGCTTTTATTTTCAGTGTTTGTATGAAATTTACAACCCACTTACTGCTTTACCTAGTCTTCTCTAAGAAAAGATTGCCAACTTGGGTGCCTTCTAAAATTATTCTAGAATATTAGATTAATTTGTGTCATCTCGGATTCTCATTCTGTTAGGATATGCCTAATAAGAATACCGCAGAGGGGGCAGGGGATGCTTTCTAGCACAGCATGTATGTCAGGGAGTTTCGCATTGCTTGTGAGGAAGGGTGGTTTTTTCAGTGAGAATCTCTCTTGTCAACCAGTACGTTTCCTCTCAGTTGTGCAGAAGAGACTTTCCCTGTATCGCAGGGTCTCCTTGGTGAATGTGTTGCACTAGTTATTCTTTGTTGCAACAAGTTGGTGTGGTGTAGAAAAGATTATTTTCTGAAGATAAGTTACGTAGTACATGGAAAAGCTGATTTAAAGTGTTTAAAAAAAAATATCTGTTGAAGCCAGGGAAACAAAAAACTACCGGCAAATAATCAAACATTGAACGTGAAAGTTAACTTTTTAGTGTTTTACATAGTGTAAAAAGTAATCTTTAAAGTTTTGGGTTGTATTTTCATCTTGCTTAATTGTATGAACACCATTCCAGGCCACCTATATGAAGAGAAGAATTTATAAAATGAAGCTTATTTAGACAAATCACTGATATATACTAATAAAAAGACTGCAGAAAATGCAAGGGTGTAGTAGTCGATTATTTGGCATTTTGTCCTTGTTCCATAGCTCTAGATCAACGTTAAGTATGGGCATGCAGGTAGTTTTGATACGTGCCATGGATTTCAAACAGATTCTTTTTGTCTTTATTCTTTAAAAGGTGTTGTTCAGGTGCAGTAGGAAGCTGTGGCAAAGTTAGTACTTCGAAAAAATCCCCCTGGGATCGAATATCATTAAACGTTACTGTCCAGGGCAGTAATAAGCATTTTTGGCTTGTGTATATGGAGATCTTTACTTTTGATCACTTTAGAAGTTTCTTTGATTTTTGATACTAATTGTGTGACACTTACTATGCTTAGATTAAATAACTCAATATACGTTGAGTCTATCTTGACCAATCCTCTTTTTCTGCATCTTTCTATGTGAGTGTCTACGTGTGAGTCATACAGATCAAAAATAGCATTAAGAACAAGTTGTTACCCTGTGATATTTTTTCTTTTTTTTTTTTTTCCCCCCTCTGTAATATCCTGACTGAAGAACAGTAGTAATTTTTAAATTCCCTTAAGAATGCAACTGGGACCTGAATATTTCATATGCATGTCTGAATGACTGGACAGCACAGTTTGCCAGACTTCCCTGTCTTGTCCATGTGGTAAAGTTACTTGAGTGCCTCCTATAGCAGGAGCAGAGATGAAGACCCTGCTTCAGCTTCACGGAGGTCAACGAAGGTCTTACCACTGCCTTTTTGTAGGTGTGGAATGGCAGTGCCCAACAGTCAAAAACTTGTTGTACATCTGATTTAGCACCACAGAATTAACACAGTATTTCTCGGTTGAGTCCCAGCAATCTTGCCAAACAGTTTCTACCAACACACGTAATTGTATTTCCCTGAGCATTTAGTGTGCTTCTCGAGATATGTGATTGCTGCTGCTTGCTTTGCAAGGCTTTCTTAAAATTTATTACATCTTTTTCGATATGTATCAATATACTTCGAGGCAGAGAGTTAAGGTTGCATGTGTGAGTTTCATGTAATCTGGCTTTTCGTGTAACATTTGCCAAAGACCTTCACCTAGTGAGCTCTGCATCTAGCCTTAAACATGTGTAATCGGTAGTATACCTTTGAAAAATACACAATCTTCATTTAAGGTTGTAGAGAATTCCTTCTGTCCTTAGGAAATCCAGCTCTCAAGGTGGTGAGAATAATGCTTTTTGAAGGTGAACAAGAAGATCCAAAGGTTTTGGGTTCGAAGTTGATAACGTTCTAGTCATATTGCAGTGTCAGAATTTGACAGTTAGTAGGTTCAGCAATGTTTGATTGCTTTGTGGGAAGGAATCACAAAGCTCATTCCGATTGTTGCAAGGCAGTTCAGAATTTAATTTGTCCAATATCCAGATAATGAATAAATCCTACTATACGAGTTTAAAAGAAAGCTACTTGGTAGACATGTCATTGAAATTTTTCCATCTTTTATGTTAATAGTTTGAGAGCACATTTTTATCTCAGTACTTTCCTTTTCTTGTTACTCATGGCACTTCACTTATTTCTGGTTTTTATTATCTTCAGCTGTGTGCTCGGTGTTTTATACACAGTATGACGTTGTGCTGCAGAAAAGTTAACTGTCGTACAAATAATTAAATGTATGAGCGTAACGAAACTTTATTTTGTATCTCTTGAAGATACTTTTTCAAATTGCTTATCTCAGAATGAATAGGAATTTCTAGGTTCTTTGAACTTTTGAAAATTAGATTACCTTTTCTTGGAGTATTCTACACATAGAAAGCCAATTTTAGTTTGTTTTAAAAATACAGAACCTGGGTTTAATTTTGCTTGGTTTTCTGAGTCGTTACTAAACTAGTTTTTCAAAGGGCAAAGGACCTTTGTCTTGAAAAGGCGAGAATTTGTATTCCTACGTTACTCCTCGGCAAGTTAGAGTTATTATATGTATTTTGAAGTGTTGACTAGAATAACATAATCATGGTTGTGATACTCGGCTCAGCTAATCCTTGGTTTGACTTCCTTTAAGTCTCAAAACTCTGCCAAGTTCATTGTCTCAGTAACTTTTTTTCTGATGCATAATTTCAGCCCTCTCTTCACCTTTTCTACTTCAGATGTGTTCTTTGGTTAAATTTCATACCTATACTCTAATATGTTTTATCACTCTGCTTCTGTCTGGTTTTCGGTTATTGTTTTATGTGATGGGGGGGGGGGCGCAAAAAGGATTTAAAGCATTTTTGTCAATAAACACAATGCAAAACAATGGGTTGTTAATGTTCTGTGTGGGATTCTAAAGAAACAATTTAGTTAGATTTAGAAACTTCCTTTATACCTTGGCAAACAAAGGCCAGGGTGGCTTTGTTCACCTTACTTTAATTATACCTTTGTCCCTTAAAATAACTTGCTTTGTCATTGTAATAGGAAAAGAAATAAAGAATGATGGTTTCTTTGCTGATAAACTTATTCAGTTGCAGAATCTAAATAAAACATCTAACTTGTATATTAATATTTCAGTGTGCCTGTAGACGCCTAACTAGGCTAATCTGAGCATATATTAGTTATGTGCAGCTTTTTGACATGCTGAAAGTGGAAATAGAACACTGAAAATACTAAGACACAAAGCACATGTGTAAATGTGCTTTAAAGAGAGCTATTTATCTTTTCAAAGTATGTTGTTTTTCGTTACCACGAGGTGTAGGCAGGGCCGTTTTCCTGTTATCCCTCTCATTAATCCAAGCCAAGGGTTATGAAATAAAGTTGTTAAGAGTAAATTTTTGATACCAGTGTTCTTAAAGACATTGAGACTTTTAGTACGAAATATAGCTTAAAAAAATATTTGCGGTGCTTATCACAGAGATATCTTGGAATTTTTTAAATTTGTTTTAAAATTTGTAAAGTATGAATATTTCTACTTCGAAAGTTACTTTCTAAGTATCTTAATTGTGTGTACATAAAGATGATAATTTTCTAAATTTAGGATCTGTTTTTTAATACTTCTGTTTTTTTTATTTCTTTGTCTTGTCAAACTAGTCCATGCTTTGTTTTGTGTTGGTTTGGGTTTTTTTGTTTCTTTGGGTTTGTTTTTTTTTTTTTGACTCTAAGAAGTTGAACAAATGCTATCTATCTGAAGGTTCTTTTTTCTCAATCTAAGCAGTGATCGTATTTAAATCAGTCGGTCCTCCTGAGACCCTAAAAAGGGACATAATCTGTTCTGCTGTGTTTGAAGTATAACCAAAATTCCAGAATAGGTAGTTCATAAAAGCCTGTATAAATACACTATACGTTTTAGATAAAGGACTCAACTGAATGTGATTCTTCCATTAGCAGTATAGGCTAATTTGAATTAGTAGGTTTTGTAGCAGTCTCTGTTCTACAACAAAGTCTTTTGTGTAATTTTTCATGATGTGCAATATATCCTCTAATTGTTTGACCAGACTTTGACCAGACCGACTAGATAACTGCTTTGGGTAGGGGAAGAGGATATGCATGCATTTTTCATATAAATAAAACTTGGATCTCAGCTTCCAATCCTAAAGACAACTCTGTTTTTAGTTTAGAGCCTTATCTTTTGAATTCCTTGCTTTGTGACTGCAGCCGGGACCGGAGACAGTTACAGCATGTTCAGTTGTTTTGGAGGATTCAAACTCAGATTTGAGTAAACCTCGTAAGAGCTTGATCTGCTACAAAAAAGCTCTCAAAGCAGGGAAACAAACGTGTGTGATAGAAACCACTAGAGGATGACTGAGCGCTGCTTCTTTTGGTAGTGTGTGTTTTGTGTGTGCATGCACAGAATTTTTCACTTACCTTTCTAAGAAATAAGGAGATAGAGGTGATGAGATTTGGCTCTGCTTACGTTGAGGACCAAAGAATCTCAGTGAGTCAGGCAAAGTGAATCAGAAAGATTGGCTTGGTTTTTTTCTCCTGAAACATTTTGCTAAACAAGTGATTACTTGTAAAAAGGGAAAATGGTAGTTCCCTTGTATATGAAGAGAATAAGGTTGGATGAATCGCTAAGTTGATAACGCTACAAGAAGTTTCAGGGATCATCTCTGGAAGCACTGAAACTGATCCTTTTGGTATTGTCTCTGGTAACTTGAGTTGGTAAATGTGAGAGTATCTGTTTTTTCTCAGCTCCGAAATTGTTGAAAGTAGGAGCCTGTGTTTATGGAAGTTCTTACAACAGAGACCTGAATCATACGATTTACACTGAATTTATGGGCACTGTCTTCTTTACTCAGCTGTCTCTTGTCACGGGGGAAATGGGAGGATGCCCAGATTCCAAGGGAGTGTTGTCTGTTCTTACGAATCTTGGTGACTATTCACTTACACATAGTGGTTGCGAAGTGTCGACCTGAACCACTGTTTTTAGCCCTTCTGCTTGGAAGGGATTTTTCTCCTTCTCCTCATCCACTGGGTCTGTGTGGAGGTGCCCGACTGCTGGGATGGGCACGAGAGCCTCCTTTAAATTAAAGATAAAAGTTGAGGAAAAGGTGTCTTCCTACTGAATGGTTCATTTCTCATTTTAATGGTTGGTCTTACAATTCCCATATGGTAGCATGGTGAAATGGGCTGGTTCTTCTCTATATTGTTGTTATTCTTAAAGCTCAAGACAGAGGCTGAAAAGGTGTTGGCTAGTTTTCACCACGGCTTAGGAAAACTGTGAGCCTCGGCAGAAGGTTCTGAAATTCTGTTGCATGTCATAGTTTCTGCTTAGTCTTTGTTCAAGAAGATGCCTTTGCAACCTCTATAGCTAGGAACTTAGAAGTGTAATACTAGCTCTTTAGAAGTGTGCTGAATTGTTTCATCTAACGCTAAAAAAATGGCTTTATAGCTTTCCAAAGAAGAAAGGAAAAGTTCTACTACTTTCTACCAGATCCAAAAAAATACAGGGGTTTTCTTCGCATGAGTGACAGCGATGGAGTAAATTTTTACACCTGCACAGTAAAGCATGCAGACAACAGGTTCTTGTATGTATTATGCATATACTTGACTATCTGATGCTTCCTCAGAATACACACAGTATACTGTTGGAAAAGTATCTTCCAAGTTGTGTTTGATAACGTGGGCAAAAAAAAAAAAAGGGCAATGCAACCTGTTCTCCAGTTGCTGGAACATACATAAAAACAAGTCAAGCCTTTCCCTGTAAGAAGCAGCTGGAATGCAAAATATCTTCAACTTCAGTTCATACACATTTTTTCCTTATTTCTGTGGGTTCATCCTACAGGAGTAAGGGAAACTAAAAATGACTATATACCAGCTGCTGAAACTTGAAGTGCATTGGGAGAGCAGAGTTGATTGTTAACAAGTATTTAAGTTCTATGCCAGCTGTGCAGAATAAACATTTCTGTAGCTTTTCTTGAAATAGTTGGACTATAGATGAAATGCTGTTTTTATGTGAGAGTTCGTGTTCCACGTGTTTCAGGCAACTCCTTTATGTCTACAGACAATCCTTTATTACAGCTTCAGGGAAGAAGGTTCCTCTATGACTTTTTCATTAAGGTCAGTTTTTGTCATGATAAGAAGTAATTCTCAAAAGTCTGCTCTTTTAGAGCTTTGCTGAATGACTTTCAGAGTGAAGGAATACAGCTTGTAGAAAGCCTCAAAGGAATTTAATAAGGGATAATACTACGGATGCTTACAAATGGCTTCTTGAAGGTGCAGTGTGAACACATAACCTTCATTTTCATTAGTCTTTTAATGCTTTATCTCCTTCAGCTTCCTATGTAATTCAACTTGACTTTTAATTACCCATTAAGGGAGCGATCAGTATAACCATACAACTGGTGATAATTCTACTTAAGTTGTTCCTGGTAATATTGTGAAGCTAAACTGGAGATAAATCAGTTCTGTCACCGTGTTTATCTGACTTTTGTATTTTGGGGGTTTTGTTCAAAATTCAGTGAAGTAGTACATGTGATGGGTGGGATGCAGTCCTACAGACATACAGTTGAGGTTGTTGGGACACTGGCTGACCTGAGAATTGGTTGTAGGTCAGATTCTGATTGGGTGATACTAACTTAATTGTAATCAGTGGATAAATAGGGAGCTTTAAGCATAAATTCATTCTTTAAAACTGGGTGTCTACTGAAGTCATGGACTTAATGATCAGTACGTGGGCAGACGATTATTGCTACTTAGTACAGCAGTTCATTTCTTACAGCTTTGTCTCTACCAGTAAAAAGAAATTACTGCGATTTTCATAAGCACATGCCAAAATCGGGAGGTAAATTAAATTTGTCGAAAGGGTAAAACACGTTGCAACGTATGTCAGCACAAGCTAAATACTGTGTGCTACATTGCTTCTTTTGCCTTTACAGTTGGGGGGAAAAAAGTCACCTGTGATCACTTCTTAAAGAATGCAATGAAAGTCCTGTAGGAAAGTCGAACTTAAGTTGGATGTTTGGATACTAATGTGCTTACACCTCCTTCACCGAACAGCTGCTTTTAGGTCACAGTTGACACTCACCTCTGGCTTTGTTAAGATTTGTGTGCTTGTCATAAGAGCTGATACTGTCCTGTGGTGATCCTGGATGGCAAAACTGCAGCCTGCTCTCAGCCACGTGTCTTAATCTGTCGGGATCTCTTTCCTTGCACAGCTGATAGGCTTGCTTATCTCTAGTTTGAAGCACGCAAACAAAAATTCTGATAATGTATGACCCAGAAAATAACTTTCACACTAGTAAGGTGAAGGATGTGGAGGTGCATGTTCTGCTTATTTCTGCCGTATTGGCTTACGTAATACAAAGTCTAAACAGCTAAAGCTAGTGAGATCAATTAACAGTAATGAAGCAGTCTCATGTCCTTCCGAAACCTTGTACATAACATTTTCTTTTAACTCTTATGAAAGCTTAAACAATATTTTAAGTCTTAAGGCAGGGTGCAGTTGCATAAACACAGGTGTCCGGTGTCCTTTTAGACGCAACAGGGTATGATGCCAATGCAAAAGGCTGTGCATCACCTGTCTAGGTCTTACAGTCATATCTGCCAGTGCCGTGGAGATGTCTCAGAGACACTCTTCAATCTTACTTAAACTTTGCAGTATCAATGAATTTAGCATTGCAGTTTTTGCTTTTAAGCAGTTGAAATACTGCGTGTTTGTGGAAAAATAGTTTGGTGAAAGCAAAACTGTAAAATGGACGCACTTCAGTGTTTCTGTAAAATCAGGTTGCACTGCATTTTTTGTTGCACACCACTTGAAAAAAATACTCACACCAAGTTTTATTTCGCACAGCACAGCAACCGTACAGAAGTAGCCTTCCATCTAGCTGCTGTGTGCTGCAAATACACATTTTTCAAATGATAAGTGAGAAACAGCCTGGCTGTGTATATGGTTCAGTTTTTAGCCTGTACTTGGTTGGATTAAAACAGCTTATTTCCCAGTCCTTTCTCCATTCATTTGTTGCACAGATTGCTTCTAGCACAGTCATATTTGTTTCTATCACATGCTTGCATTTGTTGGTCAGTCTAAACTAAATGGATGTGTATGTGCTGCATTTGACAGCACTAAACTGGTGTGCGGGTTCCTGTTCCATGCTAGCGCTGTGTACGTGTGTGCTCCTGTGTGTACAGCCATAGAAGGGTGTTCCTCCACCGTCAGAGAAATCCCTTTTCTTGGCTTCCCACCCTTTTCTAGATGAGCATTATTTGAATGCTGTTCCTTATTTTGAAGGATGGAGGGGAAAGGCAGTCTGCTGGCAAAAGGAAACCTCTCCCGCCTTCTGGCTTCTCTTCCTACTTGGTTGTGGTGCTATTTATCTCTTCTTCACAGCTGTTCACTCTGGGAGTGAGGTGGTCAGAAGAAGGGTTGTGGCTTCTGAGAGTGGCATGTCCTGTTCCAGGGCTAACTTCCCTTCTGTCCCCTGCAAGCTGAGCTTTGTAGGGAAAAGAGCACTCTTGTCACCGTCTGGCTGAAAGCCTTGAGAGAATGTGTGCTCCTTCTTTTCATAAACTAAACATTGGCTTTTTTGGTTAATTTGTACTCCTAAGAAGTTGTTCTCCTGTTTGTGTACTTGCAGATGATGCTGTTTTTTAAAAACTTCCGTAAGTTAAGGATTTGTATTGGCTATAATGAAGTTCCAGTGAAAGTAGGAAGAATGTTATTTTTCTGTGGACTTTACTTTTTTTTT
>VZTL01012032.1:0-13763 GCA_013400535.1 Scopus umbretta
CTGAAACCAGGACATCCTCCTATGAGTTTGAGCAAGCACAGCACAAAAGGGTTTCTTTTCAGTTAGGGGTGTTAAGCATTACCAGATTAATAAATTTGGCATGAATTTTATTTATTATTGAAGTAATAACTACAGAATGCCTGTCTTTGAAATGTAATTTACTTAAATTTCACATATATTAATTACTAAATGATGTGAACTTCCATTTCAGTGTGCATTCCTAGTGGAATCCTTGAAGAAGCGATCAGTAAATCAGTCTGTTAATCCATTTATACCAGAAGGTGACTCAAATGTGCTTATGAAGAAAGAGAAAAGAAGGCCACAGAAGTTGCCATCTCCTAAACCCACAGCTCTGAGTCTGGCTAGAATGGTTTGAAATAGTCCCATTTTTAAGATGCTGCGTGTTTTAATTAGAGATCCTACCCAACTAGCAGATGCTGCACTTTGTGAGAGAAGTTCCCAGGCTGAAAATTTGAAGGAAGTGAAACAGCACTGTGATAGTACTCTGAATTTTAATTTGCATTTAAAATGCTACATAAACAAAAAAGTGCATCTTACTAACTCCTGCTAAGTAATTAATTATAATAGAACCACATTGTGGTGTCTAAAATTGTCTAAATAATCTCTTCTCTAACCTTAAAGATTTAGTGTTTAATGAAAGCAAAGGCAAAGCAAGAATGTGCCTTACCAAGTTACATCTATTTTACAAGTCCTTCTAGCAAGTACTGAATTTTATGGTATTCTGCTTATTTACCGATGAGACAGCTGCAGCTGAGTAGCATGTCTTTGGCCACACAGAGAGCCAGCATAAAACAAGAAATAGGATTCAGGATTTGTTTTCTGCCTGCTGTGCTTATTTTCCTGGAGTTACACTACTGAGTCCTTTGGGATTTTGTTAATGTTTTTCATGTATGCACCTGTTTTGAGTGGGTGTGCAAATCTGTAAGATGTATAAATGGCCAGTGCTTACCCCTTCGGTGTATAAATGACTAGATACGGAACTGCCTATTGCAAAGGATGTAGTTAACTTTTGACCTGGAATTTTCAGGTCTCATCTTTGAAATGGGAATGGTACTCTTAAGTGTAGGTGTGTTCATGTTGCAGAGACGTAGGTAGATAATGTAGGTAAGCCCAAGCAGGTCTTCCGTGCCATTTTATCAAAACCAATATATTCTCAACACCTCTTCACAAATGCAGGAAAAAAGTAATCACTTGGAGATATGTCTACATAGCATTATAGGGATTAAACTTGTAGGAAACTGATACGGATTTGTTTGTAGATGTTTGGTGATATTTATAGTAGAGTTGTGTGTTAAGTTAGATGTCAGTTGCTGGAAGGCTCTGTGTCACAGCAAAAGTCTGATCCTACAGTAGGGTTAAACAAGTGTTCCTGTTGGTTAAGCAGACTGCTCAGCCCCTAGAGGGTTGAGCCATACCTAAAGGAAAAATTACTGTTGTCAGCACTAGATTTCCAATATTCAGTAAAGCCCTGAGGAAAATATTGTATTCTATATTCTATTAAAACAGTGCCATTACCATACTAGGCTACTCCTTCCAGTGGCAAAAATGGTCCAAACTCATCTGCCTGTAGATGTTAGTCTTTAGTTTTATGGCAGCAGATGAAATTGGCAAGATAATTAAAACAGAGCAGTTAGAGTTACTTAACCTAGAAAGAAATAACAAATTAACAAGTCGTCATGGCAACCTGCTGACTTGTTAGAAGAGCCAGAGGAAAACAAGAATTGGAGAATAATATAGGATAGTTCCATTTTTTAATAATCCAGTTATGATCCAACTGAAATACTTTTTTTTTTTTTTAATGTGCTTATAGTATATTAAAGACAACCATGGTGCAGAAAGAAATGCTTCTGTAAGAGTACTGGCATGGCGTCCTACTAGTGCCAAAGCAGAAATTCCACCAGGTCTGTATGGATTAGGGGCTTTTTGCCTGCATTTTATTTGGATTAAAAGAAAATATTAAATTAGAGCTTTATTTTAAATTTTAGAAACACTTGCAATTTTAATCTTCAATCAGACTGATAGGAAACATTGTGGTTGTTTTGAAATTACTTTGGTATGAGTTTTAGCTGTAATGTGTCTAGCTTTCTTTTAGGTTGTGAGCAGAAGGAACACTGCACAGCTGTATAACTATTTCCAGGTCGTATGATTGAATATCCATCCGATACTAGGAAATGTCAAATGTGTGTGGTGGAAAGTAGAGCCCTGCTTTGTCCCATGCCTGAAGCCACAATTAGAACCTCCTCTTGGTTTTCAGTTCATATTCCTTTTTTTTTTTTTCAAAGGCTCAACAATTCAGAGATTTATTGTGTTATTAGTTCAATATATATATTTCCACTAATACTGTTAGATCCCACTGTAATTAATATGCTGTTCTCCCTGGTTTGTTTATGATCCAGTAATGAAGGGAAAAACCACAAATGTCAGGTTGTCTGAAGTGCTGACTCTTGCAACTGCTCCTGGTATATGAAACAGCTCTTAAATTGATTCCAGTCACTGCTGGTCCCTTAAAGTCCAATTCCTTTCTCCTCCATTTTTGTAATTTTCCTGTATTTTTCTTTGCATCTTTGCTAACATCTGCAAAATTCTTTTTGCATTAAAGTGTTGAAATCTACTAATTTATTGAAATGAGATTGTTGCTATGTAGCAGTGTTTACAAATCTGTATTCATATTTGCATATGAGGTGCTTTGTACAATGTTCATTGGCTTTTCCAACAAATACTATGCTTATTGTAAACCCCTAATCTTTTCAAATTATGCCCTGTGACATTCTTCCTGATGGTAATTTATAAATTTGTAAAGGTTTTGGTTCCATTTCTATGAAAGTTCTATAATATGGGTTTTTCTTAGCCAGTATCTAAGAAAATTAAGTATTTATAATTATGGTCATAGGAATTATGAACTGAAGAACAGGGTTGCACATAAGAGTTTTATCTAGCTGAAGTAAGTCAACATAATATTTTTTTTAAATTATTTGTAGCACAATCAATAAAAGAATGGCCTCAGACTGAGAGTAAAAGAACACATAAACCAAGGAAGCAGCCAGAGTTTTCTGTGTCAGTATTTTATACTGATAAAGGAAGAAATGTGGGTACGTGTTACTCAGGACATGATGAGTGAAACCTTTTTATTATCAGTGTTTTTATTCTAAAACTGTTAGGATGTTAAGTTGCTGATAATCAGTGTACTCTAAATAGTGAGTGGAAGTGAATTTCACTTATCAAATAGTGGTGGGTTTTTTTGTTTTGATGTTTGGTTTGGGGGGGAGTTGGCTCTTTTGGGTTTTTTTGGCATGTTTTGTTTTTTGTAAAGTCCTTTGGGATCTTTTGGTTCAATATGCTCTAAGGAAAAATGGCATTGTCATGGTTTAGATGATTACAGAAGATCTGGTTTGGAATTTTTTGAAGGTGACAATTGTAAAAAATAAGTGTTTTTTTAAAGTACTTTGATATATAGAAATTTTACTTTTTTTTCAAATGTGGAGTTGTGTATTAAATGCTAGTCTGTGGGTTTTGGGGGGGGTTGTTTAGGTTTTTTTTTTTAATCAACAGTCATATGTGATTCAAAAAGGCTGTGATTTAAACCTAGGGATCCAAATACTACTTTGTTAATTTTTTTAACTAGGTACAGTATACCGGAATTATCCAAAGATAATGTGCGTAAGAAAGTCTGTTCCCTCTGTTACATTGCCAAAAAAAGAGGAAATCTGTTCAAGCAAAGAGGTATTTTTCTCCTTACTAATATATTGCCATTTAGAATTATCCGTATGAATTAATGTGAACATGTTAATTGTGATTCTGTAAAGTGTATTATTACTTAAACTGTTCTAACATTGACTAACAACCAATTGCTCCATTTGTTTGTCTTACAAGTGGCTGACCAAGTACAGTCTTAAAAAGCTTAAACTGGAATTGTCCAGGCTGATGTTTGGTCCAGGCTGCACTCACCAAAAGAAAACTGTGGAGTCTCTGCACAAGAAAGTATCCGCAAAATACTGTACTATCTTCCCTAGCGTAGAAATCAATGTAAGTTTTTGCAGACATCACATACCTGCATCATTGAAAGGCTTTGCATTTATTTAAGACAATGCATGTTGATCAACATTTGTGGCTTGATAGCATGATGTTCCCTCCACTATTCCCTGTTCTTCCCAAATCACCCTTCTATCAGAAAGCTAGAGAAGGTCTTTTGTTCGCCACAAAAAATGTTTAGTATGCTTGAAGTGCAAACTGCATGGGGTCTTTAGAACGTATGGCATCTCATACAGCGTGAAAAATAACTTTAAAATTTTGAGTAAAGCTTTTAAAAATCATGTGTGAGTCAAAACTGGGAAAATGTTGGATCTTGATTGTTCCAGTTTGTGTAATGACTGGAGAGAAGGATAGAAAGTTAAGTCCAGGATATTATTGCTCTATTATATCTATAAAACTGTCAGAAATAATGCAAAGAGATGCACCTATCCAGTCAAATTGTATAATTTTGTTGTCCAGCTCAACTGGCTGACCTGAGAACTAGGCTTTCCTAATTTGGGTAAACCAATTATTTAGTAGCAACAGAGTCAGAAAATTCTTCCTACACTATTTCATGGGCGTAAAGACAAAAAAACTAATCTCCCTGATTTCTAATGCAGACATTGTATATATAGCAGCTGAGCTCAGACCTCCTGAAGTAAGATGCTCTTGTACAAACTGAATTTTTCCAGGGGGTTGTGAAACATCTGCAGTTTCAATCCAAAGAACTGGAAATCTACACTGAACAGCTGGAGAAAGTGTTGCAGCGCTATGTACAAAGAATACAGTGGCTTCTGTCAGGTATTGGTGTGCATCTGCTTTTCTGTATAGCACAACTTTAACATACATAAAATATTCTGTCTACTATTTCTAATAGAATAAATCTGAACATAAATCTGGGTGTCAAATATGAATAAAGGTAATTTGTTTTGCATTTCACTGAAACTTTAATTTTTTTTATGACAATAAAATAAGAATACAAAAGAATTCAGCATCTGTGTAGCTGATAAACATCTAGCACGCTGTGAAATAATTAGGCCCGTGATACAAGTTTTTCCTTTTTGTATGTTGTATTCATGAGTACAGGGTTCCTGGTGTCAGAAGCTTTCTATCAACAGAATATATACAATGACATATACAAGCAAAATTAGCTTTTCTGTTTCCTTTGCTGAGAATGTGCCCCATTTAGAAGTTCAGCATTACTGCTGCTGAAAACTATTTTGATCCCTCTGTTGCTCATAAAGGTCTTTGTTGGGAAACAGTTTAATTTTTTTGCTGGCTTGTAAAGTAGGAACTACAAATGTTTAAATGCAAGTTGCTACAATTGGCTAGTAATTAATGCTTGACAGTGCTAGATTTGAAATGCCAGAAGACTTTTCTATTATTAACCTTTGAACTACCTCATTTCTACATAGATTAGAATTATTATGTAGAAATGTGCCCAGAATAACTACTAAAGACTGAAGATTTTACAGTACACTCGATAAAATAACATGTTCAATAAAATAAGCCTGTGTAATGACAATTAATTAGTTCTAATGTTCTGGCCCAGGAAGCCGAAGACTGTTTGGTACCATTTTAGAAGCAAATGTCTGTGTTTTGATTGATACATCTGGTTCCATGGACCCATATTTGCCACATATCACCAAAGAACTTACCTCTCTTGTCTGGGAACAGCTGAGAAAAAACGAAGTCAGGTATGATGAACTACTAATAAAGACTGAAAACTGCACTACTTATTATTATGTAATAAGATTACTTAAAAATAATACAGTGCTGAAATACAAGTAACTATTATATGTTAGTGCATAATAAGCATGTAACATAAACTGCTTTTTCTGTTCTTTTTAACCAACTTTTAATTCTGAGCTCTCTAAGATTTGAGCCTCATTTGCCGTAGGCTGATACTGTTTATCTTTTTGGGCTCAGCATTCCCATAGATTTTCTGTTCATGTAGGGTGAGATATGCTTTCTGACTCTCCCAAAGCTGAAGACCTTAATCCAATATTAGGCTCTTGGTTTTGGTTTTTCGGTGGGGTGGTTGTTTGTTTGTTTTAATTGGATTTGGTTTTGTGTTTGGTTGTTTGTTTTTATTTATATCCTGGTTTCAGCTGGGGTAGAGTTCATTTCCTTCCTAGTAGCTGGCATAGTGCTGTGTTTTGGATTTAGGATGAGAACAATGCTGATAACACACTGATGTTTCAGTTGTTGCTCAGCAGTGCTCACACTGGTCAAGGCCTTTTCAGCTTCCCATGCTCTGCCAGGGGCACCAGAAGCTGGGAGGGGGCACAGCCAGGACAGCTGACCCAACCTGGCCACAGGGCTATTCCATACCATATGGCGTCACGCTCAGTATAGAAACTGGGGGGAGTTGGCCGGGGGGGCAGCAATTGCTGCTTGGGGACAGGCTGGGCATCGGTCAGTGGGTGGTGAGCAGTTGCATCACTTGTTTTTTCCTGGGTTTTGTTTCTCTCTTTCTCATTGTTTTCCTTTTCATTACGAATTATTATTGTTGTTGGTATTGTTATTGTATTTCAATTACTAAACTTTTCTTATCTCAACCCACAAGTTTTCTTACTTTTGCTCTTCTAATTCTCTTCCCCATCCCACCGGGGGAGAGGGTGAGCGAGCAGCTGTGTGGTGCTTGGTTGCTGACTGGGGCTAAACCACAATTTATTTCAAAACTGGCTTATCCAAAGTGACTGATGGTATTGGTTAGGGTTAAATGTTGTGGGCCGTCTTTCTCCTCAGGTTTAACCTGCTGAGATTTGCAGAAAATACAGAGAGTTGGAAGGAGTGTCTTGTAGAGGCAACTGATGAAACATGTCATGATGCTGTGCAGTGGGTGTCCAAATTCCACGCTCATGGTAATACATGCATCCTTATGGCTTTACAGGTTAGTAAATGGTGTACCATGTTTTGGAGAAAACATAGTGTCTTGTGGTGATAAAACACTCCCATCTGACTGATAGTATTTTAGGAAAATTATTTGGTCAAAACATACAACATTTTTATATGCAAAACACTGAACAGATCTGGAATCAAGCCACTGTTACTGTCCCCGGGGCTCATAGATACTAAAATTCATTGCTCATACTGAGTTTAAGAAAAATGTGAAATATCAATAGTTGCATTGATATTTGTGTTCAAAGAATACTGGAGAGAGAAAACAGCCGGTTGCTCAAAATGGTGCTTATGTACAACTGTGGCTGTGATATATTTGCTCTGGGCCAGACAGTGATTTTAAAGCAGCAGTGTTTCTTCAAATTACATGGGCATTGAGTACAACTCTTGAACTTCAGTAACAGGTGAAGAAACTTTTCTCCTATAAAAATTCTCAGTGTAGAAATTAACTACTAATAATAATCTAAAACAGAGACTGAAAGAACTTGCTATTTCCTGAGATTTAAAATTTGTATCAAAAAAGAAATGTTGCCTTAAATGAATGATTCTTCTTCCAGACACCCTTGCAGAATCTTCTTATAAATTGTATAGAATTCGTTGTGAATCAAGTCCAGTAGAACTGTAGGGCATCTCTGTATTATAAAAATGTCCACTGAGTCAATTACTGTATCAAGTTTTCATAATATAAAAAGGCCAAGTCCTAGTGAGCTTGATTTTTCAGACATTAAGTATCTTTAACTCCCACAAAATGTGATGTAAAAATTTTCTGTCAGTAGTTCTCCAAAACCAGTCAATTTGCTTATTTCAGTGAGTCAGTTTTTGGTGATGCCCTGCTTATGAATATATTGCCTTATGCTACAAATTACCTACTTGTTTATTTTTCAAATTTATATCCTTGATCTCTTTCATACTTAGTATTGTCTTTTCCTTTTCACTAACTTGATTTATGATGTGGTAAATAAAAATCTATCTTAAATCATTGGAATAGCATTTTCATTCTTAAATATAATTTTTCATATAAATGTACTAATTATTTAAGCTTATTTTCTGCTTTTCAGAAGGCTCTCAGTTTCCAAGGTATAGAGGCACTGTATGTATTGACTGATGGAAAACCAGACACCAGTTGCAGTCTGATTTTGAGAGAAATTGAAAGATTGAGAAAGAAACAAGACATAAAAATCCACACCATTTCTTTTAGCTGTACAGACAGGTATATGATGCTTTGCAAGAACATAAAAAAAAAAATCTTTAAAATTACTAGTTTATGTATTGTCAAAAGGCCGTGTTATCAAAATGGGGCACATGCTCAGTTCACTGACCACCAGGATTGAGCTAGACATTCATGCATGTGGAACCAGGAAGGCTGTTTTGATGCAGGTAATTGCTGTGTGGCCTTCATCTCCCACTGCTTATGTCCTTGAGAGTTGCCTTCATGCACACAGAGAAGTGAAATGCATCACTAGTCTGCAGCACTGAGGTCATTCCTGTAGTTCTATCATTAGTCTAGCATATACACATCTCTGCAGAGGTATAAGAAGTTAACACACTGACCTGGACTGGAATCAGGAGCACTAGAAAAGTGCTAATGCCAGTCGTGGTGGAGTGTGGGTTAAAGATACATCTCTGGATGTTCCTTTTCAGGGATCTTTGCATGGTCCGGAATTGGGGACCATGGGACCGTATCAAAAAGTATGCACTCCTCTAGATTCTCATTCATGGCTGTGCCTGTGTGATGCGGGGAGCAGATAGCCAAACACGCCACCAGTTCTTCAAGCTTGCTAGAATAGGTGCATGTCCACTCTGCCACCTCAAAATGCAGTAGTTGTCTCAGGCCTTCAAGAACTCAGCCTTTGTAATCTTGAATTGAATGCAGCATTGCCTGCCAACTCTCCTGTCCCAGTGGCAGTCATCAACAAGTTCTGGATAATGCTGTTGGGTTATGCAGCTGCCATGAGACATTTTTGACCTCATAGCACAAACTGACAAGCAGTGTTGTTTCTTTTAGGTCCTAGGTTGCATCCTGCTAAACTGTGGGATGGATGTTGCCACAGCAATGGAACAGAGCTGTAAGAAGAGATTAAAAAATGAGAGAAATAAAAGGTTCAGGAAGGTGAACATGCAACAGAAAATATCGTCATAGGAAAGGCAAAAGATTTCAAAGCAGGAGTGAGGTCTTTCCTTAAAGACCAGCATAATCTCATGAAAGGCTGAGAGATGATACTCATGAGAAAATAGGGCATGCACAATGCTTGGACCATTCTGTAGAGCTTCAGGGAGTTTTCAGAGTTCTGGATGTTTCAGGAGTCATCTGTGGGCATGTCTGCCAGGTGTATGCTGGAGAATGCTGTGGTTGTACAACCAGATTAATACCTGATAAAATGTTGAGAGCATATGTGGACTGGAGTTTCTCGATTAGTCTCCTACTAAAGGAGTATAGTTTGCACACAACAGAGCTACTGTGAGAACCAAGCCAACACATGACAGACAAAAATGATTAGGGGATGTGCTTCAGAACTCCATTACTGCTCCAAATCAAATTGGCCAGATCCTGTAGTGTTATGGTAGCTAATAGACCTTAAAGCTAAATCCCTCAAAAGATGACAGTTAGTTTGTGTCTAACACAAACTAATGTCATTTTCAAGCCATCGAGGGGAGCAGCAGTAGACCTCTTGATACATAGTCTATGGTCTTTGTGATTTTGGAAGTGAGGTTTGACAGCAAGGGGGTGTTATTTTATAAACTTTTATAGATCTTCTTTTCTGGTAAAAGCTTTGAATTCTTGGTCCTAAGTTGAAAAAGCTAAATTTAAGTATTTATGAAAAGTCTTCTAATTATTAATATTTTGAGTTAGGTTTTTTTGCGTATCATTTGGTTAACTGGTCAGTAGCCAGTAACTGTCTGTTAAGGAAATCTGCTAATAAGGGAGAAACATGTCAGTTCTGACTACGAGTTACTCTGAAACAAAATCTGCTGATTCTTTTCAAAGAAATCTCCTAGTTAGTTGTGGAGATTTTAGTGTCCAGTTCTCAAATGGAATCAATCCTTGTAGCTTACTTGAAATTAATGGGTGTATGACTATTTTTGACTTTGCAATGCTAGTGCTTGGGAGATGGGACTCTCAAATCGTATAAATGGCAGTAAAAGTGTGTGATGTAGCATACTTGCAATAAGAATACAGTAACAACTGTACCAGTTATCCTAATGGTTGGACAATGGCAAGTTACAGAGGCTTAGGCAAGAGAATAAAATACGGGGCATGCACAAAATGTTCTTTCCTTTCATGGAGTCTCCCAGCTTTTGGTTTTCTTCCCCTATGTAAACTATTACTGCCCTTTACCTGCCAGCCTGGCTTCTGGATTTCTTGGTTTAGTTTCTTTTGGTTCTATTTCTACACTGAACCTCTTGTCCAAAAATAGCCTGGTTTTGGAGGTTATGACAGCTAAGCAGTGTATATTCTTCACTAGCAATTGACAATTAGAAATGATACAGAAGTTTATAATCCTGTCCTCCAAACTATTTGTTTTGGTGTAATATTTTTTGAGGAATTCTTAGAAAATCTTTTTCTATTGTTGTTGCTTTCAGATAAATAATTCTCATAAGTAACTTACTGCTTTGTTGTTACCAGAGGAGCTAATGAATTTCTGAAGAAACTTGCTTCCCAAACAGGAGGGCGTTACCATTGCAGTTTTGGAGATGTGGATGGACAATTAGCAGCATACAGAATGTTGACAGAGGGGCTTGATGATGAAGATGTATGTTAAATAGATTGGTTTTGTTGGGTTTGGTTTTGTTTCATTTCAACGTAGTCAAACTACAATTAAAAAAAAATCATGAGAAAAAATAGTACAAGACTTCTAAGACACTTCACATTGAAACTGAAAGGAGAAATCTTAATACCTGGTTTTGCCTTTCTGCTAGCTGTCTTGGTCAGGTGACCAAACCCATGAAAGAAGTATACAATGGAATACAGTTTTTGAACGAGAAGCAAAAAAATTTGTATCTGGACACTGTGGGTTTTAAGCTAACTTTAGCTTTTACTGTGCCTTCTTATCCTTACCATCTTGTATTTCATTTATATAATTGTAAAATCTTTATACAGTGGTTAGCATGTTAGTGCTCCAGCAGGAGGTCTCAGGGATTGCCATAGCAGAAGAATAGGTTAGTGAACAGAACCGTATTTAATCCAGAGTTGCTCTGCTCTCCCCTTGTAAAACCAAGGCCTTCTCTGTGAGTAGACAGGAGTAGGGAGATTTAGAGCTTAGGCTCAGTTAATTAAATTGATAGAAATTGAAAATAATAAATAGGTGCAAGTTAAAGTAGAATATTTTAATTCTGTTTTCAGAATCCAGTTTTCCCTTACTTTGAAGGAGATGATTTAAAGAAACTTACTCAAGAAGTAACAAAAGCTAGAAGTTTCTTAAAGCAGGCAAAATCTTTGAGGTGAGTATTTATCAAGAATCTTTCAATAATAATTTTTTTTATTTCATGAAAGGAAGACAGGAATAACTGACTTCCAACATCTTCTATTTAAAAAAGAATTGCTGTTTCTTTCCTTGTACTGTCAATTTTAGTGGGTTTTTGAGCCTTGGAAAATGACACGCAAGCAAGCTGTCTGCTTCAGAGGGACTTAGTTTTAATGTCTTACACAATTAGCTACCATCATAGTAAAGGATCTGACCAGATTTTAACAACATGTTAAACTTCAGCGCTCTTGTTTTCTCTCAATTGTTGTCCCTCCATTTCTTAGGCCAAAGAGAAATTACATTAAGTTGTTCCTCTCCTTGCTGAGTTCTGTCATCTGCCAAATCAACATATTTCTCTTGTTAATGTGATGCAGTGTTCTTTTTAGTACCTCTTCCTTTAGTATGACTTCTTACTCAGAAATGCAAATTACTTTTATTTTCCAAAATCTGTGTGGGCTCCTTCTATCCTACCTCATCCTGACTTCTCTAACTGCATCGTCATCCATTCTCTGTCTGCTAGAATTATGTTCTCTGCATGGAATGATGTGAGGTCTTCCTTCTGTTCTCAAACAATCCCATCTCAACCCATTTACTTTTCAAGTTACCATCAATCTCCCTTTCTTTTGCCTCTAAAGTTTCTACTAGCCTTTTTCCGGGAAGATTTCTTAAGCCTTACTCTTCACACTTCTTACATTTCCTCATTTACTGAAGGATCTTATAAAATCATTCTCCTCTCAAAGATCTCAAAGTCATTCTCCTCTCAATCTCAGTCTTTTTCTGCTTTCCTAAATAATTTGACTCTTAATCTTTTTCCTTTCCCTATTAAGTCTTGGGCCCACTGGAATTGGTCCTGTGTCTTCCTCTCTTTCCTTCTTCACTGTAATTTTCAGCTTCCTTTTCTCTCCATAGAATAAGAATGTTCTGCCAACACTCTTCAGGTTTGTCTCCCTTTCTTTTATCTTCCTCAACTTCTCTTCAGCATCCTCCCTCAAGATGAAGTTTCTTTTTCCCTTTTCTGTTAACAGCTATACAACAGGTAACAGTACAATGTGACAGTAGGCAGAGGTATCCCAGCGGACTCCAAATGAGCTAAGACAGTTCCTGGAAGCAGCATAGCCCTGTTGGCACTGCATGCCATTTGTATCTCAGTAAACTGAATTGGCTCAGGTGGCACAGCATTCCCTGCTGCTTCTGGTATCATTCAGAGCTAGCTTTGATACCTGCCTAGAACTGGAGTGAAGGACAGTCAAATTGTATTGATCCTTATGTTTCTTCATTGTTACGCTTCCTAACTGCTAATCCAGAACCAGAAAGTGACATTTCAGTAGTAATAGCAGGCAAAAGTACTTGTGAAGAGCATTAGAATGCACTATACCTTCTCAGTTAAAAGATTTTATGTCACACAAGGACATGACTAAACAGAGATACAAAGGTAATATATGTCTCTGTGAAACACTGCTGTAATTCTTTGGGTTTTGTTCTTCTTTTTCTTTTGAATAGGTTATTACTACAAAAATGGAATAGTAACCAAAAGGACAATTCAGGCTTTCAAAAAGCGCTCAGGTAAATAGTCACCATAAATATATCATAGTTCATATATAATTCATATATTTCAGTAGAAGGATAATGTTTCACAAGCTTAATGCAGACTGTATTAATTTCCAGCAGTGACTTTTCCTGCAGTTGTAAACATTTGTAATGATTTTAGTTCTTGGCTGAGCTAGTCCGCAGTATAACCTAATATACACAAAGAACAGTTCAGAGAACTATGTTTGGGGTAAAAGGAGCAAGGCAGATGTGTGTTTGTAGTTATTAATGGTTTAGCTCTAAGAGCAAACAGCTAAGCACATTAGAGGGTTAGGACCAGGTGTGATGGCTGTAATAACAATTGCTACATGGGCTGCATAATTTATCAGTTAAATGAACAAGGCTACCTGAAAAAAGACCTCACTAATAGTAAAGACAGCCTCAGCAAACACTGGGCTCTTGTTAAAAAGTTGTGGGAGAGGCAGCTGGACAAATTAAACTTCTCACAGACCCAATGTTCTGCTTTTGAATTGGCAAAGTAAAAATTACAGAAAAAGAGAAACTGCTTTCTCAGGGTCAAACAAGACAGAAGCATTTGTTGCAGAGCTGTTTGAGGGAAAAAGCAGACATGGAGACAACTAGAGAGAGTTGCACTAGAGAACTTAGGCCTGCCAAGATACTCATGAAGGAATTGGATAAGGCAGATATGTAGTGAGACTGTTTTGAAAGTCTTTGTTTCTATAGCTGTAGGTTGTATTTTGGTTTGCAAACATTGCACAGTCTGTCAAGGAGAAGAGTTTAAAAAAAAAAAAAAAGGAAAAAAATCCAGATAAAAAATGG
>VZTL01012036.1:0-14869 GCA_013400535.1 Scopus umbretta
TGCTCCTGTGCCTTTAAGACTTAATACAGGTAAAAGAATTATAAGCAATTCTGGAAAAATATAAACTGAAGAAGGATGCCATTTACTCTGTTCAAAATTCCAGCTTCAGAACACAAGTATTTTAACTTTCCAATCTAAAGACACAGGCTTTGTCTGATTTTAACCTTACTGAATCTGTGGGAAGAGTGAGGATGCCAATAGTGAGACCAACTCCTAACCTTCAGTCCTTGTTCCCATCACAGTGGTAGTACCAGCAGCAAGATCGCTTTCAGTCAGAGAAGGCACTGAGGTACCACTGTGAGGAGCATGGCATTCGCATGCATGTACACAGAGCTTGTCTTTTGGGTAGATGTGGTAGAAAGATGACGTGGGCTTCATGCAGATAATGTCTCTAAAGAGCTTGATTTGCAAGTGTTGGGAAGTCTCATCCAAGCAGCTTATAACTTAGTCATACGCAGGCATATTTTCACCAACTCAGCAGCAACCCATCCAAGAATCCAAGGCATCAAATTTCCTCTGCCAGATCCAAATACATTGAAGACACTAAAGATTTTCAATGAAACAAGAAAGAATAATTTAACAAGAAAAGCAACATACTCTTTTCTAATCATATTTAAAAAAAAAACCCTGAGATTTTGTGGAACTGCTTCCAAAAAGCTGTGTTCTGAACGACACTAATTATGGAGGATTTCAACCCAGATTTCAGTCTAAGTTCAGAAGAGTTAAAGTAAACCAAACATGGGGGTTTACGCTGAAAAGCATCAGACAGCCTGAACAGGCTGAATCTGTGTTTCTTCTGTCAAATATGTAATGTCAAGGTAAGAAACCAGAAGGAAAAAACAAGGGGAATTAGGTACCTTAGTACTTTTATATGTCTCAGGCCTTCTTTTCTGGAATATATGGCCCTGACATGACAGAGACATTTAAACTTTACTGTAATGTACATCCTACAATTATTAATGTCACCTCCTTAAATTTTTTTGTCACACAACGGTAATAGACAGTGGAAATAGGCAGACTATTGTTATGGCAATCAGTATGTTGACTTTAAAATATCTACAAACACTACATTAAGTATGATTTCTGTTTAATTAGTGTAGATCTGAATCTATCACACCCATCTCCCAAACACCTTTGCTGCTGAACAAATATATATTATACTGTCTTCTCACTGGAAGAAAGGCTATTGCTATAGTAGCCACACTGACATGAGATACCATTTTAAAGGGAAATAGCCTGAACAGCAGGTGTACTTTGAGTTTCATTTTTCTTATGTTTTCACACAGTAAAGGCATTGCTGGGTGTGTTAAATATAAACCATTCACATAAAAGAATATGAAATTCAGTCCTTTTTGGTATAATATGATATGATTTCACAATTCTTTAAACAATGTCTAAAAGGTCAAACAAGCATGAAAATTGTAAAGGTAAGTCATCAGAAATAGAAGTAACAGCAGTAGCCAGACAGAAAAACAGCAAAAAGAGATAAAGAATGTACTGGGTAATTTATACAATAGATGTAATTTCTCATAGATGTTGTGGTTTAACTCCAATCAGCAACCAAACACCACACAGCCACTTGCTCACCCTCCCCCTGCCCCAGTGGAATGNCCCCCTGCCCCAGTGGAATGGGGGAGAGAATCAGGGAAAGAAAAAAAAAAAAAACACCCCAACAAACCAACAACAACCAAACAAAAAACCCACCACACCTAAACCCCATGGGCTGAGATAAAGGCAGTTTTAATAGGACACCAGAGAAAGGAAAATAATAATAACAAAAGAATATACAAAAGATACACAATGCAATTGCTCACCACCCAATACCCAGCCTGTCCCCAAACAACAATCATTCCATCCCCCAGCCAACTCCCCCAGTTTCTATACTGAGCATGATGTCAGGTGGTATGGAATAGCCCTGTGGCTAATTTGGGTCAGCTGTCCTGCCTGCATTCCCTCCCAGCTTCTTGTGCACCTGGCAGAGCATGGGAAGCTGAAAAGTCCTTGACTGGTGTAAACAAAACACAGCACTATAGCAGGTACTAGGAAGAAAATAAACTCTGAATTAAGCTGAAACCAGGACAGTAGATTAACTGAGTAATTTATATATGCAGCTCTGTGAAAATCCAGAGTAATCTTTCTGTTAACTTAAAAATTATTTTTTTAAATAATTTCTGAAATATTTTTTTAGTAATTTTGCATACTGTGTCTTGTACTTTTCCCTCCCAGTTATACAGTTAAATTATACTGCATTCTAGACTTTAGTACTTTTCTATATTGAATTGGTCAACACAGCAATATGTTTTTTATACTGAGGGATTATACTGTGGAAATACAATATAATATATCAGAATATTGGTTTCTTACAGAACTGTTTCTAGTAGAAGTGCTACACCCTGTCACCCGTGTGACCCATGGTTGAGTATTGGACATGTGGTTGAGTGTGGCTTCACCCAAGGAACGCTGGTGATTGTGGCAGGGAGAGATTCCAATGAGAGCCTGATGGAGTCATCACAGCAGTGTTTGTAACACAGGGAGTGTAGAACAAACAACAAAACTAGAGCAATGACAGGTTTGATGACAAATAAGTGTGTGGCTTTCATATTTATAAATTTTTCTTAGAGTCTTTTCTCTCTCCCATCATCTCTTTCATTCACCATCACCACTTTGCTATTTCCCTATCAGTCAAAACCTCTGTATTGGCTTTGTTTTAGCATCTTTCATTTTTTTTCTTGTAGTGCAGTTTGATCTTCCATCCTAAGAAATAGTCATGTTAACCCATGTCACCTGCTGTTAGATTTGTCTCAAGTATATATAGGAAAGCAAAAAACCACAAACTCATATTTCAAGGACCTAATATTTCATTGATTTTACTCTTACGGTGTAAACTGTGAATATTAAGATCTTAGGGATTTGATTGCTCAGTATAGCAGTTTATTATTTGCACATCTATGATTTATAGTGCCTTCTCATATCCACTGTGCTTTTATTACCATTCTCAGGCAATAGCTTTTTCAAAATGCTCTACAGAACCAGGTTGTATTCTGAAACACAGTCAGCTGCAGAAGCTGAGAGCAAACCTGACGAAGTTGTGTTCTGAATTCACCAACATTGAGGTAGTTGCAGTTCCAAAGCAAGTTAAAGGCTACTGCAGATGCTAAGTATGGGAAAAAACAAAAAAAAAAAAAAAAAAGTGTGATTAGTCTGGGATAAGAGGTGACTGAACTGAGTGAGGCCCTAGATATTTTTTTGTTGCACAGTTAAGCAAATTTTATATCTGGCCTTCCCTGTGCAAGGGCTTCATTGTCTAGAAGCACTTGGGCTCTGGGTGTCTGCAGGAACAGCTCTCCCAACAGCCACTGCCACACACTTGGATGCTGCAGGGGCTGCCAAACTTCAGCTTTGCCTTCAGCTGCTCCTCACCTCATTCATGGACCTTGCTGTTGCCCAAAACTCTAGAACAACAACAGCATGCTGTAAGCATCCTTTCAAACACCCTCTTGCTCAGCCCCAATTCGAGGCTACGTGGAGTTTCCACAGCCTCTGCTGCCATATCAGAGGATTTGGCCTAGGGTGAACAATTCCCCTCTTTCTTGGGAAAATGACAAAACTGCTGAAATTAAGAAACTTATTTTCAGGCCAATGGCCCAGAATGCCTGATAGAAACAGAAAAGGGTGAAGCAACTGCCTGCCAGCAACCTAACAGAAGTGTTCCTGAAAAGCTGAAAACCATTTATTTTCCAAACATTGCATGACAGAAGCAGAAAACCATTTCACATGACTTGTATCTCAGGGGACTGCCCTGGTATTAACCATTCTGGCAGGGTTCTATTCTGGGTGCTCATCCAACTTAACCTTAATTATACATTTTAGCTATGCAGCTTAGAGAGAGGTGACTAAAAGGTATAAATCTTCTAGAACAGAACAAAAAAGGGCACGATTATGTGAGCTAAATACTGCTTGGCAAGTATTTGACTGACTGGTATTCATCCTCCAGCTGGGATCTGATAGTTTCTTTGAAGGAAGAAACAGTCAGTCAATTTGTCTGGCACCCTGTTTTATTCCTTCTCTCCACTTTAGTCTCAGTTGTTTCCACTAGCTGAAGGAATAGAAGTTACTACACAGTTGCTTAATGCCTAGAACAGAAACAACAAAAAAAATCATTTAAACTTTTTCTTCGTTCCTTTTTCCCCCTGAGGCAATGAGAAAGAAAGGATTTCCTCCAAGCCCTACAGGTAACTTCTTTTTGAACCAATAGAAGCAGAGATATAAAATCTTAGTCAACTCACAGTCTACAGGGAGAAAATTACTCTCTCCTCTTAGAAAGTATGGAAATCCTACTACTTCTTCTTAAGCAGCCCATTCTTTTAAGAGAATACTATCTCCTGGGCTTTTACTTTTTTTAATTCTTCCAGGGTACTTCATTAACTTGGCTCTCTGTCCCTTCCTGCAATTTATGCATCAATTGCCACCTAATACTGATAATTTTGTCCTGTTACTTGTTTTCTCATTTGGAATTATGTTCTGCCACAATCTGTGTTAGTTTCTGCAAGAAACTGCTGTACTAAATTGCTACTGTGACACAATCCTTTTCTTGTTAAATGAAGGTCAAGAACAGACTCATTTGGTTTTTTCCCTACTTAATTGCTCTTCCTTTCCACATTGATTCTGTGAAAGCATGCCAATTACATCACTTTATTGTGGGATATGGTGCAGTGGATTGCAGAGCCCAGCTTTGCACGTATCCTCTGGTTTAGTGGGTCTTCATCAGTGTAACTAGGACGTTGTTTTCTATCGTATAGTTCAGACACATTGGGCCATCTTATATTAAGAGAAATCATCACTACCATTCCTTACAAGTCGGTTGGACTAGATGATCTCAGAGGTCTTTTCCAGCCTTAAGGATTCTATGATTCTATAAGTCACACAACCTCCAGCTCCTTATTTGCCTTCTTTAAAACTATCCGTGGAACAGGGAGAATGGATGGCAGAGAGGTGAGAATGCTCTTTCTTAGATAACCATAGAAGAGATTGTCGTGAAACAATGAGAGGAAAAACCTGGACCAAGGATCCGGTCTCATAAATTTTAGAGTATTTTGTGCAAAACACATTTCAAACTTCATAATAGTATAGGCTTTTCTAATAAATATAAACAAATCTAAATTACAGCAAGCTAGCAGATCAGGGATTGAGCTTTTGAGGCAATTTTTTTTAATCATCTGTTTGCAAAATCATTTAGTTTTGGATGAAACTAACCTGGAATATGACTCCCAGCAGTGCAGTTAATAACAGATACTTACTGCAGAGTCTCAGATTAGACAAAATCTGCAGTAAAGCCACCAGATAATGTGGATGCCAGGTTCTCAGCAGCAATGGTTTTCCCTTCAGATCCTTTTGTATTGCAGCACCCAGCTTACTAAAGTACACACAATCTTTTTTTGTGCAGCAGTCTAACAACATGGTTAACTTTAACTGTTAAAATTAAAAACATAGGCACTACGTGAACAAACCTCACTGTACAGTTTCCATACTGCTTTCAAATTTACACATCAGTGTTAATAAGAAAAAGAGGAGCATAAATGAAACAGCAGGGAAAGAAAGTAAAAAGTTGCAGCTGAGTTCCACTTTTATGGTCCAGGCAGTTGTTTCTCCATGTGCAGAGCTCATTAAGAGTTTTACTCATGAAATAAAATTAGATCCAAAATGTCTAATAACCTATATAGATGGGAAAGGAATCTTATCTCAAACTCTATAAATAAAGGAGACCACAGGAGAAAAAGGAGCATCCGAACATGTGTCATGTTTTAACCCCAGCCAGCAACTAAGCACCACACAGCCGCTCATTCACTCCCCCATCCCCAGTGGGATGAGGCAGAGAATCAGAAGAGTGAAAATGAGAAAACTCATGGGCTGAGATAAGAACAGTTTAATAACTGAAATAAAGTAAACTAATAGTAATATTAATAATAATGATAAAAGAATATACAAAACAAGTGATGCACAATGCAATTGCTCACCACCCACTGACCGATGCCCAGCCTGTCCCCGAGCAGCTATCGCTGCCCCCTGGCCAACTCCCCCCAGTTTCTATACTGTGCGTGACACCATATGGTATGGAATAGCCCTTTGGCCAGGTTGGGTCAGCTGTCCTGGCTGTGCCCCCTCCCAGCTTCTTGTGCACCTGGCAGAGCATGGGAAGCTGAAAAGTCCTTGACTGGTGTAAGCACTACTGAGCAACAACTAAAACATCAGCGTGTTATCAGCATTGTTCTCATACTAAACCCAAAACACAGCACTATAGCAGCTACTGGGAAGAAAAGATGGAAGGAGAGAGCAAATAATACATATAGCAAGCACTTCATACCTTTCATGAACTATGCAGTCCAAAATCAAAACCCTTCCAGTAGCCTTTCTTTTAAAATGCCATGTTCTTTCATAGACCTTTTACATTTGAGAAAAACACAGGAAAGGAAAATTGAGAATGCAGATGTTATAAAGAGTTGGTTGGTGGTCCTTTATCAGCTGAAAAGTGAGTCTAAGCTTCTACAACAATTAACTATTGAATCAAGTGAAGCCCCTTTCATGTGGTAAAATCCTTATAATTGCAAAGCCTAATCATAAAATAGGACAGTAGGAGTGACTGTCCCACAGAGCACTTTAAATACAGCTTTTAATAAATGCTATATCCAAATCACTAAAACCATAAGTCATTGTAGTCTCCCCACTGGTCTGGTAAAAAGAAATGGTAGAGATCGTGAATATTATAACAGAGATTTATTTTTAAAACTTCACTTTCTTTCTCACTTTCTCTCTCCAAGGACTGATAAACAATACAATAAACAATTTTAGTGCTGAAAGATTTTCCTGAGTAAATAAAGCAGTAAAGACCAGGGATTCTTAGCTGCTCTGAAGTAAAGGTGGAATTTCTTAAGGTTAAAGGATTCATATATAAGCCACAAAGTTGATGTCATACAAGAAGGATTTAGAAGGAAAAGGTTTGCCATTATCACTGTCTTTTACTGAGATCAAGTCTGTGCATGCCTAGTCCTGTCACTAGTTATTTTTGTCTATTCTGACACCTAACCTATGGACCTGGGTAAGGGGCTACAAATACTATTTGTCTTTCCTGTGTATGAGGTCCCAAAGAGCTATTACATCTTGGAGGGATTCCCATTAAGCTATAAAGAATATTTCTGTAACAGATTGGCTCAAATGACTTGAACCTAGAAACTGGTCAAAGGTAAACAGAAAAATTAGATAATTGTTATAATATAGAATTAGAATGTATTTTTAAAAATGTGTTATGCACATTCTAAAATAATTTCTTTAAAATTTATTATTGTATAGGAAATCTTATTTATTTGTTTTTAGACAGCATTTAAGAAGTGCACCTAGGACTTCATATGAAGTAAACATAGTTTCTGGCCTGAAGATCAGTTGGTGTAAATGTTACTTGAAAAATCTAAGAACATGATAATAGAGCAAGGGCAAAGGATAAGTATGGTCTGGAGAAAAAAAAAAAAAAAACCAGAAACAAAAACCAAAACATGGGTTACTAAGCATCAAAGGCATGGGTCCAGATAGGGTTTTTTAGGAACTAGTGATACTTTAAATAATGGTATCTACTTTATTTCCCTCAGGAGATAGTCTCTTCTTCTGATTAGATTTGGATCAAAGCCTGGAGATTGGCTTATATGCTCTTTCCCAATCAAGTGGCTGCAGACTGCTGGTGGAAGGTTCAACCACTAGCAAAGCTGAGCACTTGTCTCAGACACACTCATACACAGAGGACACAGAGACACACATGCAGAGGACACTGACACAGCCAGTCACAAATACTGCCAGACAAGGTGCTGCCTTCAACACCACCCACATACAAGGCTCACATAAAACACAAGCACAGACATCCAAGTCTCCTTCTACTCTTCAGCTGGCAGAGACAAGGTCACCAGCACAGGCACACACACAGTACTCACCAGGTTCAGAGGCACATGCACATTCACAGATTCCCCCGCCAAGTACGAGCATGGTCCCACTGTCCACCAGGCACCCCTGCCCTGATGCCAGCCCCTCTTACCCACCCCACAGGTCCCTCCAGCTCACCAGCTGGACCATCTCAGTGCCCTCTGCAAACAGGCAGCACTGATGCACTCCTCTCACAGGCACCCACGAATACCCCAAATACTCATGTTGCTCTCCTTTCCCCTTTACAAAAGGAAAATTTGGAGTTACACAGTTCAGGTTGGCCCTTTCCAAAGTTGTGCCTGGAATTTCTTAATGGCCCATCAGCTAGTGCCTGGAGACTGTTGATCTTTGGCATTGTCTCTGTTATCCTTTGCCTATTAGGTTTGTGTCACTGTACGTTTTTGTTGATCATTTTCCCCTTTATTTATTATGCCCTTTACACTTAAGTGGTTTTCCTTGACTGGATAACCTTAATGAATCAGGTGCTCTCACATTCCATGTACCCTTCCAGTACTCTCAGCTCCTCATCCCCAGGGTGACTTGTGAGTTCTGGGATGGGAAAGAGCCCAGCAGAGCTCAGCAGAGCCACCTGCTCCAGATCTTCTCTTTTTCTAAGGTTGGATACAGCTCTGTTCATGAAACAGCCTCCTCTCACAGCCTTGGTATTTGACCCTTGAGACCGGTAATGGCTGGTGCACCAGATGACACGGTGCATGTTCCCTTAGGCATGCTCACCAACTTTCCTGCTTCCTCCTGCCCTGTGATCACTGTATATGCAGTTAAAACCTGGATGCTTGAAATCACATAGCAAGGCTAAGGGTACACCACTGAAATCTGTCAAGAAGTTCTCACAGTGGGGTCTGGCCAGGGAAAGGATTTTGAGTTCATCAGTGAAGAAGCCATTAGAATCGCTAGTTAAGAATATCATTATTGTTATAAGTAAAATAAAATGATCAGCATTTTTTTAATTTTTCATTTACATTTTTTAATAATGACACTAGATTTAAAAATCGGCTGTTATGCAACAGAAACTAAGAAGATTAGCATAGTTATCCAGAGAAACTTACAGATGTTGTTTTGTTTCAGCAATTCAGCAATGAAAAATTTTAACTATTCACACTCACTCTTCTTGTGTAGTACAATTTCATTAGTAAAGGCTAGTATTTCAGATTTAGACTTGTCAGAAATTCTGAAGACAATGTTCAACTCTATCACAGCCATTAATGTTGCATTGGGCAACTCTCTGAGATGACTATTAATAAAATCTTCAGGTGACACTATAGACTTTTAGGATTCCTCCCAGCTGCAAATTTTCAAGGTTAAAGAAATTCATTTTAATGTTAAGGGGGTTTGTCAAAGGCTTAATTTTTATTCTCTGCTTAAATTTAAAACAACAGTCTTTGTTCATCTCTCTTTAGAGATGTTTCTGTTAATATTTTATGACACTTAGCAGAAGAAGGATGTTGATTCTGATTTTAATTGTTTTTAAGCTTAGTTATATTCCTCTGTCACTTATTACATTTAAGTACTGATTTTGTAAGCACTTTAAAAAAAATGTGGCTTGGCCATCATCTTTCCTTTCTGTCTTCTTTTGCTGAACTGCTGAGTTTGTTTGCTTTTTCTGAAACAGAACGGATGCTTCAAACTGTTGCCACAAAAGACAGAGGAAGTACAAACCATATTCCACTTTGTTAGCACTAGAAGTCAAAACCATTTTAACCTGCTGTTGAGCTCCAAGCTATGCTATTAAGTTTAAAATATGTTACATACATTGCATATTAACTTACCGTGTTTTGTTTTGGGTTTTTTTTTAATAATTTCTTGCTTGTCTAATTAAATAGCAGTTAAGAAAGATCAGGAAGCTTGCAGATTGCTTTATGTTCTCAGGTCATTGTCACAAAGGCTTCAAAGTTACTGTGGATATCTGGAACTGTAAATCTTGGTTGTTCTTGCAGAATGCTTGTACTCTTTCAATTTAACATTTCAAAGTAATGGTAGGATTATGTTTTAAGCATCCATCTAAACTCTCATCAAGATATGTTATAGTTTCATTGGGGAACCCAATGTTATGTCAACTCCACTTATCCATTATCATGGTGTTAGCATTGCTAAAAAATTTTTTAGCATTGCTAAAATTTTTCAAGTCTAAAAATCACAAAAACTTCAAAAAGTTCAACATTTTCCAGATTTGTTAGGTTAAGTTAAAATAGAGGAGAATAACTATTCTGTTTCCTATTGTAAGGGATTGCCAAATCCAGTAGCCTGACATAGATGAGGTTGCCACAGCTCCATGTCCCCAGGCCCAGCCAGTAGTGAGGCTGAATGTATATTCCCTAAAGGCACTGATGCATGCATGCACACAATACATAAATACCCATAGAAATGGCCAACCTCACACAAAACCAGAAATATTCAGTGCTCACACAAACACAAACATCACCAATGGCCTCATCCTGTTTCTCTCTGGTCAAAACCAGTGAAAACCCATTAATGGAAAATATAGACATTGCCTTATACACCAACACATACATGTAAACAGGTCAGTCCAGTAGCTAGCCCAGAGTCATGACCTTACCAGTAGCTGACCATCAGGCCCCATGGTCTCTCCAGCATCCATCTTGGGCCCCTTGGTCCCTCCAGTAGCCATCGCACAGACCCTCTGCTTTATGCCTGCTCCAATATTTGTCTCCCAAATGTCTTACCTTACTCCCCAGATAGCCCTATGTGATGTTTATCAGCAATCACACACTGGCCCAGGCATCCCCACAATGTTTATGCACCCCAGTCTCACCAGATGCTGCACCCTGGGTGCCAGGGTCCCTGTGACCTAAGTCCACCCAGCACTCACAGGTCCCTGTGACCTGATCCTACTCCACTGGCTTCATTCAAACCCTCATACACACACATGCATGCAGAGCCCCTCATCCAGGAAATCAGGTAGAAATGGAGTTTAATAAGAAGCCAGGACCAACTGCAGGCACCAGGCGCAGGACATGGCCAGACAAGTGTACTGATCTGTTGACTGTTTACACACAACAAACCCCTGTTACTTCCTGTTTCTTCTGTTTTCCCACATTTGTTCCTCCTCAGTCAAGCGTGATCCCTCCTTTTCCCTGCCTTTGGTTCCTGCCTAAACATACTATAAGTTTTGTGCAACCTGCAAATGCTCTTTCCCCCTTAATGAGCCCATACCCCCCAGCAGTGACTGCCCCAGTCTACAGGTGATCTCAGGACAGCCTCTTCCAGGCACTAATGGTGGTGGCTGTCACTGCAGACCCATAGGGCTGATGTCCTCCTGGGATACCCTGGGGGGCTTGTGTCTCTCACTAGGTTATTTGGGTTCCCCTGATTGATACTGTGTTGCTCTGCTTCTTCATGTCTGGAGAGGCTGAAAGAAGACAAGTGTCTCTCCTGTCTTCAAGAGGAGCAAGAAGGAAAATCTGGGAAACTGCAGGCTGGTCAGCCTCACCTCAGTCCCTGGGACCATGATGGAGCAAATAATTCTGGAAACTAGATCACATGAAGGATAAGAAGGTGATCAGGAGTAGTTAACATGGATTTATGAATGGAAAAGATTTTTAACCTCCTTGATGGCCTTCTATAATGAGGTGAAGAGCTTGGTGGATTAAGGGGTAGCATGTTGTTTACCTCTACCTTAGTAAGGCTTTCAACACTATATCCCATAACATCCTCATAGAGAAACTAATGAAATACGTCTAGATAGTAGACTGTGTGGTGGATTGAGAACTGGCTGAATGGGTGGGCCCAGAAGGTGGTGATCAGAGGCAAAAAGTCCAGTCTCTAGCAGTGCACATGGATCAGTGATGGTCTAGTACTATTTAAACTCTTTATTAATGATTTGGATTATGGGGCAGAGCACGTTCACAGCAAGTTTGCAGGTGATACAAAACTGGGAGGAGTGGCTGATACATCAGAGGGTTGTGCTGGCATTCAGAGGGACCTCCACAGGCTGGAAAATTGGGCAGACAGAAATCTCATGAAGTTCAACAAAGGGAATTGCCAAGTGCTCACCTGAGAAGCAATAATCCCAGCTACCAGTACATATTTAGGCCTGACCAAATGGAAGGCAACTCTACAGAGAAAGATCTTGACATCCTGGTGGACACCAAGTTGACCATGAGCCAGCAATGCAGCTTCATGTGAAAGAAGGCCAAAATCATCCTGGGCTGCCTTAGGAAGAGTGCTGCCAGCATGTCGAGGGGAGGTGATCCTTCACTTCTGCTGAGCACTGGTGAAGCCACATCTGGAGTTCTGGGTCCAGTTCTGGACTGCCCCATAGAAGAGAGACATGGACATACTGGAGTGAGTCTAGCAAAAGGCCACAAAGATGACTAAAGGGCTGGAACAGAAGGAGAGGCCAAGACAGCTGGGACTGTTCAACCTGGAGACTTGGAGATTCAGAGGGGATCTTATCAATCTGTTTAAATACGTGATGGGAGGGAACGAGGAAGAGGAACCAGACTCTTCTCAGTAGTGTCTGCTGACAGCACAAGAGGCAATGGATGCAAATTAAAACAACAAATACTCCATCTGCACACAATAAAACACTTCTTTACTGTGAGGCTGGTCAGACAACAGAATGAGTTGCCCAGAGCGGTTGTGGAGTCTCTGTCTATGGAGATATTCAAAACCCAACTGGACCTTATCACGGGCAACCTTTTCTAGCTGACCCATCTTGAGCAAGATTTTGAACTAGATCTCAAGAAGTCCCTTTCCACCTAAATAATTCTGTGACTCTGTAAGATGAGTCTTTATTCACAAAATCTAACACTTTTAAATAAAAATATCTAGTTTCTTAATGCAGAAAATTACTACAGAGCTCAGAATTCCATTTTCATAATACAGGGAACATCTTAGTGATTTTAAATATTGTGGTACTTAACACAATGCAGGCCCATTCCTTTTAGAATGCTGCTGAGGTGTAAAACTCAGCATAATTTGGACTTTCAGTCAGTACGAATTTCTCTTGGAGTCTATGTTCTCTGGGTGGATTTGCATTTCTGTGTATGTACATCTTTTAGGAAAAGCATACATGGCTGAAGAACAAAAAATAAGAAAAAGTGACAGATTACTTTCAAGAATTGTAACTTTATCTGACATTCATCCAGAACCACCAAAGCAGAAAAGAAAAAGCAAGCAGAGACACAAAGGAGTGAAGACAGGGAAATGCTTACTTAACTGCATCATCCCAGCAACATACCAAGAATACTCTAAGATGCCACTCTTGAGGCCCTTCTGTTTCTTACTTTCCTCACAAAGGTAATAAATTCCTGTGGCCTGCAGTAGTAATAGTTTATTATTCATTTTCAATGAATTTAATCATCTCTGAACACTATGTCCTCTCATTCACACATATTATTCACCCACCTGTTTTGCATGACTCATGCTCCTCGCTACCAGAGCAGAATTATGCAGAGGAACCATCTCCATCTTCTGCTCCCCTTCATGGGAAGTCTATCTCCATCAAAGTCTAGCTTTCAGTAATCTGAAAATCCTACTAGGTTTGTTTTTAAATTGTGTTGGAAAAATTGCAAGCTATGAAGATAGACCTATCTTAAAAGCTATTATTCTGCCACCTGGGTATTATTACACCCATCACTGAAATACAAGAAACTGTCCTTATGCTTAGTATAAACTTAGCATATATACTGCTGAGTGCATTGCAATATGAAGTAAACAAGTTAAGCTAAAGCTGCCACTGATAGTGAAGTAGTTCATGCAAAATATTGATAAAAAATCTGGAACTATACAATTTTCATTATATCATTAACTAATTTCACCTGATTTGTAAGGAATCTTTTTTTCTTTTGTAATCAGCCTGTTTCAGTATGAATTCTGCACCATATTCTGCTTGGTGGAATCATGATAAATGCATGACCACGATACATTAGCAGGAATGTTTCAGCCTAATGGATGTATAATCCATGAACCAAATATCTTTGAGATATCATGATCTTGGAAAAGTTAGATATTAATGGCGCCAAGGGAGCTATTATGATCTAGTTTGCTAAAAAGAGCATTCAGATTAATCAGATTCAGGGCCATTCTACTGTAAAGAGTGACTTATACTTGAGCTAATATGATACTCAAACTCCCTTCACAAAAAGTTAATTCAGGATATTGTGGAGGTGTATTAAAGGAGACTTTAGGTATACAAGTATGGTGAGGCCGGTTACATACTTTTTATTTTTAGTTAAAATCACTTGTGACAGGAGGATGAAATCTGACTATGAGACATTTATAATTTACTTCATTTACTATTTTGACTTTTATTTTATTCTTTTTCTTACTGCTTTAAACCATGGTTTGGGAAATACTTCACATTTCATCAGTGAGGCAGCATTTTATAAATACCACAATAGATTAAAAATTCATATAATTCTTTTAATAACTGATTTGCAAACAGTCTAAGACATGCTTTGTATAAAGCCCCTTGCATTACATCAACTGTGCAAGAGACTGATTTCTGGAAAAGGGCTATAAAACCCTGCAATTATAATCAGGTTACGAATGATGTTCTCACTTAATTACAAATCCTGATTAGAGTCTTCTATGCTAGGTTCTCTTTAATATTAAGATTAAATAATGAGCTCAATAAAAGCTATCCAGTTTGCCTGATATACACTGGGTCACATATCAGCGTATTGTAAGTGTGGCTTTTATGAGACTGCTAGCTCAATCTGTCGACTGTATTTGAATTCCATTAATACATCTGCTGCCAGGACACAGTCTAATAAAAGAAGAGATGGGCAGAGACTGGAAAAAAAGTTTATTTTCTCAGTCTTATGCCCTAGAAAAGTATCCTAAGGGAAGGCCACTAAGTAAATTAGGGAATTCCCAGACATCTACTTAGGACATCTAGTCAAAGAATCATAAAATCATAGAA
>VZTL01012040.1:0-45820 GCA_013400535.1 Scopus umbretta
CTATAAACCTCCATTAATAAAAAAACAAATAAGTTTTACTAAATCTGACAGGATAGTATGCAGGAAAAGGCATAAGACAGCTTAATATTATACTTTGAGTATACAGACTTTTCTAGGAATAAAAATGATGGAGTGATCTCTAAATCAAATGTTTCATTGTAGGATCCCACAAGTTATACAAGTGGTTTCTGATGTGTGTTTACAGCTTAGTGTCTTTGGTTACTATATAATATCTGCTTTTTATATGTAACTGGTCTTAGTACTTTCACCTTGATGGTGGCCGCAGTGTAATTAAACTCCCAGAAGTCCCAGAGGAAAACAGACTGCTTTTAAGATCTTCCACCACACAATTCAAATTGTTTGCAAATCTTTATGAAATACTTTGAGACAATGAGCAGAAGAAAGGATCTCATGTTATACTGATTACAGGAGTAGCAAAACACTGATCTAGTAATTAGGATACCAAGCAGTGATTTTTAAAAAATTTATTGGATTCAGCAGAACCATAGGTTTTCTGGCCATACCATAGCTTTCATCCCTAAATAGGAGAGGAACAGTTCACCCCAAATATTGTCATGAAATGGCTTTACTGCACTAACAAGTAGAATTTTCAAAAAACAAAACAAAAAAAAACAAAACAAAAAACCCCAAAAAAACCAAAAAACTTCAAGGCCTAACTATGCTCCTGTAAACTTTCATGCTGAAAAGATCTGAAAGAATCAAGAACCTGAAAAGAATTAAGGAAGAATCTGAAAAGAATCAAGGAAGGAAATGGCCATATAGAAATGGTGTTTCCAATCACCCTGCTTAAAAAAGAACTTCCTGCTACAACAAAGAATCCTAAGATTTTGTTCAAGCACCACAAATTAACATAAAAACGGAGAATCCAGAATATTTAAGTAGTGTAAGTAACGGTTAAGAAACAAGCATAATAGAACCATTTTTTTAATATAAATGCTGCTAACCAAAAAAGACCTGTTCCTTCCTTTGTTATCATGGATAGGAGCTAGGTAACTGAATCCAGCTGCAACTCTTCAGAAAATCAGATTTTAACAAGTAAGGTCTTAGAGGTACTCCCCATCCCTCCTGCGCTATTACACTTGTTGTTTATGTTCTACAGCACTAACCGATATTCTGATTAAGACATTGGGCTAGATTAATCTCTTTTACTGGGGTAACAATTGTCATCACTCTAGGAGTACATCTGTACATAAGAGAATCTCTCTCTTTATAATTGCTTTAGAATATGTTTTTTTTTTCTTAACTCCCTTATTCAAATTTCAAGCATCAATCTAGGCCCAAAAAGACAGTTTTCATTTTACAGATGTGGTTGGGCAGCTAGATGATTATTAATACTATTAAGACTTGCCAGACAAACTTAAAAATGCAATGATGCTTCAAAGAGTAACTTTGAATCCTTTTGTACCAGAAAGGAAGACTGAACTGTGATCCTACATTTGAACTTGAAGAAATGATTTTAGAGTCCAAACCCCTCCATAAAAAGAAAAAGCGACTTGCCAAAAATAAATCCAAAGAGGGAGCTAAGGAAACCTGCCCACTGGTAAGCTGGGGACTGTGGCTGCTGTCAGTGGCATTTCATTTACATTCTCTAATGGACAAAATTGGTTAAGTTCAGTTTTATTGTCTCTGAAAACAGACTTGACCTCTATTTCTGTTGCTTCATGCATAGCATAAAGCATCTCCAAAGCAAGATGAAAAGCAACCATTTATTTCAGTCAAACAGTAACAGCATGTTTAAGCTGTAATCATTTCTAAGATTCTTACAGATGTTCATTTAAAATATGAAAAAGTGTTGCCAGTTGGCAAATGTGCTTCCCACACATAGACAGATAGTTAAAAGGAGTATTTATCCTCTACTGGTACCAAAAATTAAAAGTATGCAGTGAAATGTTCGTTATTTATAAATGTTTTAAAGCTGTCTTTTGCAGTCTTGACTAATGTGTCTCATGTAGAAAGACCCATTGTAGAAACAGTCTAAAATTCTGAGAGGATTAAGAAATAACTGTTTTCCAGACTTGAATTTTCATTTCAGTGAGGTTTTATAAGTTTTGTTGCTACTCCTAATGATTTTGAATGCTCATGCAAACTATTCTTCCTAGAGCTATCAGACATAAAAGTCCTCAGGAATTCTTTGTGGGTACCTTCTTCCAAAAGAAAGAAGGATTGATTGTGCTATCACTGCCCACTTCTGAAAAGTCTTCAAAAAACTTTTTGATAGTATTCATTCATAAGCTGTTTTGTTCAGTATCGTTTCTGGTGTGGTGGTTTTTGTCTATGATTTTCCATCTTTTTTAATCAACCTATTCATGCTGTTTTTTAAAGAACGTACACCTGCAGCAGTGCTTGGAAACCGTTAGGAAAGAATTCATCATATTCAACAGAGAGAAGTAAGTGCATTTCTTAATGCCTATTTAGCATGCACTACTGAAATTAATTTGAGAACGATTTTTTTTTCTCCCAGTGTAAGGAAAAGAGATTAATGATCACAGCAGCAGCGGCTGAAAGGCTGGAGTTCCATTGAATTCTTCCTCTTACAGTCTCTGGTGTGATGGTTTTGTAGTTCTTCCATCTCTGAAAGCAAGCAGAACTGCTTGTGGTGAAAGTATTTTAGAGAGAGAAGGTAAATGTCATCGAAACTCTCCAGAGAAACTGTTAGCAACTAAGCAAAGGGAATACAATACAAGAAGCTGCTTTTTCACAACTTGAACAAAACCAAGGGAAGCGATAACTCATGAAATTTTGATATGAACTCCAGTGTTCTGACCTGGAAACTCTGTTCATACTTCATGACAATAAAACATGTAATTTCAATATTAGTTATTTCAACAGACCTAAATATTAAAACTGTATCAGACAGGAAGGAAGTGTTTCATAGTTTAAGCATCAGCCAGAATCCATAGAAACACAAGTCTGAATCCCAAGGATGTCAGTAATCTTTCTGGTTCAATTAAGACACTGCATTTCACATAGTTTACTATGTTTGAGTTGCAGCCACTATGGACCCATTTGTATTATAGATAAAGCTCATAACAGGGGAGTTGTTTGTCTCTTTGGTCAAATTATCACATTTCATCCAAGTATATTCAATGGTTTTATTTGACCTAATTATATCTGCAAGCCTTTCTAATGGAGTTGTGAAATGTTAGAAATTAATATAAAAGTTGTGAATATCTTACTTGATGCTTACAATGCAGTGTTTCTGTAATTAAAACTGGGAGAGGGATTGTCAACTTTGTACGGTTGACATGATGTCATGAAGTAAACTATGCCACAGATAACCCCATTTTCCTGTTACGATTTGTGGGACATGTCTGTGCCCAATACTGACTGCTTACAGAAACTACAGCAAGGACTTACAAAGAAAAGGAAGGCCTGACGGATTCTTCATGTAATTTTGCATGATGTTGAAGCATGAGAGCGCCATATGTTTATGTAAGAGCCATAAATAAGAAAAGCCAGACCAAGTCAGCTCATAAAAGGTTTTCGGAAGGGTCTTAGCGAATCAGTTCTGGTATCGGTGAACTAGGGAATGCCTGAAGTTTGTAGGAGTTTTATTAACCCACAAAAATCAAAATTATTAAGATTGTAATAACAAACTTAGAAAAGATTACATTGATAAATCACTTCAATGTGTTTCTAAGAAGTTGCTCATACAACTAGTTCATTTCCAAATACGACCCTCTCACCTACTCCAGAATCATATATCAAGGAAACCCAATACACAGCAATTTTTGAAAGACAAAATAAAATACCAGATTTTATTAAAACACTTTCAAAATCCCATTGTGTGTGTTCACTAACATTGAACAAATTCTTTTGACATGATTTTACTATGTTATTCTTAAAAGTTTTTTAGCAGTGCATAGGAAGTTTTTTTCATTTTTTGTCATGTTGTACAACTACAGTAACAACACAAGCTATAAAGAACTCTGAGACGCTGATGAGAGATCAAGAAGTTTAAATGGAGTACAAGTAAAATGGAAGCAAAAGATAAAACACATGAACTTCACTCAGAACAGCATGTGTTTCAGTCATTGCTTGATTGGCTTTGACAAGGTAAAGGAAAAATATTTAGTATAGATCTACAAGAGATTCTGCATTGTCTTAAGCCAGATCACAATCATTTCTTGTTTAAATTGTATTAGAGCTGAGGAAGGACGTCATACCTTTCAAAGACAAAAATGTTAGTAAGGGGGGGAAGCAGAGGTCAAATTTTTGAAGTGCAAAGTGAATTCAAGTTAATGGGAACAATATAAGAGCAATGACAGACACAGACGTCATCCATATTGGAGAGAAGAGACTACACAGTCTATGCCAAAGTAATTCATGGTCGGTTTCCTTAGACCCTTCTATGCCCTCAAAGGCATATGTGCCATCTGAAGCTGTATTTACATGGATTTCCAAAGCCACAAGTCCAATGAAGTTCTTAGGAACAGCTGCAGATGCTGAAAGTCATTAACTGTTCCTATGAACACAATATCCAATACTATGTGATCATATCATTGGGTGAAGTGTCAGTCCCAAGCAGAACTTTAAAGCAGACTCAGATTAATACAGCCAGGTGTTTTGATATTCCATGTTCCTCTACAAATAGCAAAATTGCTTATGTAGAGTCTAGCTGTTTGAAAAAATCTGCACACTTTCTTAGATACTCATTATGTTCAGCTCCGAAAAGCTACATTTTATTGTGATTTAAGCCTTCTGCTCAGTTTATTTCAATGGCACAGAACATGACATAAATCCTAAGAAAGTGTGAATCAAAAAATTTAGCCCGTCTTTCATGGGAAAAGATGAGAATCCCCAAACTAAAAGGATTCTAGGCAAAATTACAGATGTTTCTAATTGAGCTACAGAAAGTCACATAGTAATGTGTAGTTAGAGTGAGATGTTAACCATCCCAGTTCCACAACATCTTGCAGTCCAATATTGGTAAAATATCTGCTATAAAAAGCAGAATCTGTTTTTATTGAATGTATTGCTGATACTTTCAGGCTGTGTCTCTTTTTCACTATATATCTTTCATCCTGCAAAAGGTACTGCAAATCTTGAAATATGCCATATTTTTTTTCTTTCCAAGGAACTCAGGAGACTATCAGAAACTCTTAGACTGCAGTTAAGGGAGGAGGGAGGAGGAGGAAAGAGGATGGAGGCGGGATGGGATAGAGAAAAGGCTTACTAGGTTGAAAAGAATTAAAAAATAGTTCATGAGACTGAATGAAGTAACTTAATAGAGTAAGTTAATATTGGCAAAGACAGAGTGGGTACATTTTCACTTTTCTATTGCTTTCTGCAGTTAAGTAATTGGAAACTGCTATTTATAGGAATGTTTTAAGAAAAATGAGTACGAAGAAGACAAAGTCCATTTTAGCCAAGCAAAGCTTTCAAATGAATAGGCTCAGTTAGAAAGGCTGATGTTTTTCCAAATGGCCTTACCAGCAGCATTCAGGCAGCATACCTTCTTGATCAGTCTTACACTGTCCTTGGATGCAATTTCTTTGGTTGGACTATAGTTTAACTATGTAGCTGATATCTATGGTTTGAACAGTTATGAGGTAGGATGAAAGACTGGAGGAATTAAAAAGAATATTGTATATTGTATATTGAATGTTGTATACAGATGGAGAGCACATACATTACAGAATCTAGATGACACAAAGCTGGGTGGGAGACTTGATCTGCTTGAGGGTAGGAAGGCTCTGCAGAGGGATCTGAACAGGCTGGGTCGGTGGGCCAAGGTCAGTTGTATGAGGTTTAACAAGGCCAAGTGCCAGGTCCCACGCTTTGGTCACAACAACCCTGTGCAATGATACAGGCTTGGGGAAGAGTGGCTGGAAAGCTGCCTGGCAGAAAAGGACCAGGGGGTGTTGGTCAACAGTGGGCTGAATATAAGCCAGCAGTGTGCCCAGGTGGCCAAGGAGGTCAATAGCATCTTGGCTTGTATCAGAAACAGCATGACCAGCAGGAGTAGGGAAGTGATCGTGCCCTTGTACTCAGCACTGGTGAGACCACAATACTGTGTTCAGTTTTGGGCCCCTTACAAGAAAGACATCAAGGTGCTGGAGCACATCCAAAGAAGGGTAATGAAGTTGGTGAAGAATCTAGAGCACATGTCTTAGAAGGAGCAGCTGAGGGAACTGGGGTTGTTCAGCCTGGAGAAAAGAAGGCTGAGGGGAGACCTTAACATGCTCTACAACTACCTGAGAGGAGGTTGTAGCAAGGTGGGTGTCAGTCCAGCCACTTGTGGGTGTCAAGCCACAGGACAAGAGGAAATGACCTCACCTTGTGCCAGGGGAGGTTTAGATTGGATATTAGGAAAAATTTCTTCACCAAAAGGGTTATCAAGCACTGGAACAGGCTGCCGAGGGAAGTGGTGGAGTCACCATCCCTGGAGGTATTTAAAAGACACGTAGATGTGGTGCTAGGGTCATGGTTTAGTGGTGGACTTGGCAGTGTTACGTTAACAGTTGGACTCAACGATCTTAAGGGACTTTTCCAGTCTTTTCCAACAATTTTATGATTCTGTGACAGAGCAAATGTGTTTTGTTAAAATAGCAATTAGGAAAGGAGGACTTGGAGCTGTGATATCAGCTGTTTTCATTATATATTGGATTTAACTGTACAGGGCTTCCTGGACAAAGAAATGTGTAGTCAATGATTATCAACAATGGGTAACAAAAGTTTGATTTGTATATCCTTACACACTCCTTGATCACACAGCATCTTCTGTTGATACTATTCAGCATTCACTGGAGACATGAGAAGGAATGCAGTGAAGACCATCTGTTCCCAGTTTCTCTGTAGAATAAGGCAGAAAACAACTCTATCAAAAAAATTTTCGGAAGATGAAACAAAACCATTTTCCATTTTCCTGAGATTTGTATTAATGCAAATGTGTACTGAAAATATCAGTTCTAGAAGACAAGTCCAGGTGTAGTTCTGTCCTTCAGTTTAGCTAGGCATGTTCTCATTACTGTTAATCCTATAAAACAGGGAAATCTGTGAAATCTGAAAGGAATACTGCTTCCATGCCTGCCAAATGGACACAGAATGTTCCAAAGTCTTCCTGTTGTCTGAGTCAACAGTCATTCCTATGATATACCATTTCTTCTAATAAAAGGAAAACTGAATCTGGGCCTTGTTCATCCTCCACACCCAATGTAATTTCCTCTTTGGACACTCATATACAACTCCAAATAATGGAACAGCAGACCAGGAGCAGTTTTAGGGATCTGCAACTTTCATGGGTTGAAAATACTTTCTACTCCATGTAAAATGTCTAAGCTGTTCTGAAAAGGTAGTTTGATACCATCATCTTCATTTGTGCAGGAAAACACAAAGATTCCAGAATTAAAGCCCTTACACTGTAAGTAGATTTTACCTTGATTTTATTTCTGCCAGTGCTTCAGATACTAAAGTGGCTCAAGTGTCGCCAGACGGAAGGCTTTATTCTTATTTATATCGATATTTCAGCGGAGGTGAGCTACAAATTAAAATACATGTATGTGTGTCTTTTGACGTGACATGGGGGTATGTGTTCTGTCCACACTGACATTATCTCACAGTGCCTTTAAGAAAGGGGTACACACTGTCCTGATCCAAAGTAAAATAAAGTAGGAAAATCCTTTTACAATCCAAATTTAAATGTCGTGCAGAAAATATTTTCTGTTCTTATAAGTGTCAGTAAAATCTCTTACTTAGTTTTGAACACATAAACTAAATAAACTGTGATCTAAAAATGGTCCACACAGTGGTCTTAGTTGCCGAATATGATCTGAAGTTGATTTCAGGGACTTGTTTGGCTCCTTTTTCTGACAAATGGTTTGTTTTTTTTTTCCTGTGTTAAAATCTGTTTCTATGGATAGAGGCTTTATTATATCTAGAAAAGCAGCACTAAATGTTTTGCAGTATCTGAATGTGCGTTCCTATAGACTTGCCAGGAATTTTTTGAGAAGTTGATCTTATGGTGACTTATGACAGGCTGGATCAATGGGCTGCGGCCAATTGTATGAGGTACAACAAGACCAAGTGCCAGGTCCTGCACTTGGGTCACAACAACCCCATGCAATGCTACAGGCTTGGGGAAGAGTGNCCCAACCAATGATTCTATGATTCCATTTAGAAGCTGTAGGGTATATTTTCAATTTCTTTGCGGGGGAAAGACAAAATGTACAGATAAAGCCACACTGTTTGTTTGTAGCTTTATTAGAAAGCTGAGCACAGATTATTTTGCTATTTTTGTGCTATTATCACTAAACAAATCTTCATGTATTTCTACATCTGTTTATGAATGTCCAAAACCTGAAATAGCCAAAAATGAAGAAATAAGATTCAGTATTTGCTAGTAGTGGAATCACATTTCTCACCCTTTATGGTTCCTGAGCCTCTTCCTCTCCCTGAAAGATGTCTTTGAGATTAAAGTGGTGAGCAAATGAAGAACAGAGGAGAAAACAGGAAATATCAGCTCCTTAGGCAGAATAATCCTTCAGTTAGATGCTTCACAAATTTGTCATCAACATTATCAGCCTGCTAATGAAAGTAAAATCATATAGCCACATTTTACTGAGCAGAATATGTATTTCATATATACAAAGTATATGAAAAGGGGTTAGCATTCTGCAGAACTAGTTTCATAAATAACATGGAAAGATGAACAAAATATCCCTATTTTTAACAATTCTAGTGGAAACTTAAAAAAATTACTAATGATTTTGAAGTTGAAACTTTTTACTTAATACTAATATCCTGTAATAGCATTGCTATGATATTCAGCTGTCTAGTCCCCACTGGTCTGAGCAGGCTTGCCCCTTTCCTAAGCTACTAGTACACCTTATTTCTCTTAGCATTTGTTCAGTGCAACCACACTAAAAAATTCTGCCACAAGTTGAAGCAGTCAGGTGGATGCTGCACATTTCCCTCTCTTTTCCTACTATAATTCCTACTTTTTAGCCATACCTAATTCTTTCCTAAAAGGTACTGCACAGCTCTAGGTGAACAGAGAGCTCTTTCTTCCCAGAATAAACAGCAAAAGTAGAGGGAGCATATTTTAAACATATTAAGATGCTTAAAATCATATTGTCTGATTTTTTCCATATCATAGGTGAAAAGCTTACTTAATGTTCTCTGCATTTTTTATAAGATTAAAGTTATTATCTCATTCTTTGTAGTTCCTTTCTTTCTTTTCAATTGTCTTTTCAGATTCAAATCCAAAGTCCCCGAGTGCTCTCTTTCATTTCAGTTTGATTGGAATTGAATATTCATAATGATTTGCAGTATACCTCATTCAGTGTACTTTTCTTAATAGGTATTTTATGTCACTTAGTGTCTCTGGAGATATTTATATTATCATAATCTCCATAATATCTGAATGCTTTTTGGATGAGGCTACAGCACAACTTTTCTTATCTTGCCACTTCTGCTGACCTTAATTCAGTTTAAATCTATCTCTTTCTGAGCATTTCAAGTGGTTGCACTGCTCTTCACTGATCTCTTTCTTGTCCGTTTTGTAATGGCTATATCTGCTTTTAGAGATTGCTCCTGCAATCACACCTAATTAGAAAGATGCTTTTCTGAAAATGATTAAACCTAGCTTGGTTTTGGGCACTAATAACTGCTGCTTGGTTGGTCACACAAGACCTTTCACTTCTGTCTTTGATTCCTGCTCATCATTACTGGCTTAGAATTACCAGACCAAATGTGACTCTCCTTAGTGAGCCAAGATGCCTAAAGATTTGAGCATAACAGGTCCAAGCTGGTTATTTTTCTGTAGGCATACCTTCAAATTCACTTTTTTTGAGAAGAGAGTGGTCATACAAAAGCCATCATTTCAATAATGTGTTCCCTTCACAGTTTCATAGCAGGGGGGAAAAAAGTGGCTAACAAATATCTGGAACCTCATTTTCTAACCTTCTAGGAAAAATTGCCAAAGTTTTCCAAAGGAAGTAACTATATCATTGCAGCAGCTACACTTCATCAAATGAACATCCAACTTCAGGAATGAAAGTTTGTCTGGGCATGCGTATATCAGAGCATTCTCTGTGCCAAAATGTGGTCCTGGAAGGACCTGGAAGTATCAGGATAATAGATGCAGATCCTCAGCACTGCAGGCCAGCAATTCTTTTCCATTTACAGAAAGCTAAACACAAATACACCTCCTGAAAACAAATCAAAAGTCAATTCATAGGCAGACAAAAGAAAAATACACCTACATTTGTGTATGTCAGAATTTGGAGAGGAACAAAAAATGTATGATTCTGAGCACCATATGAGATTTTTTTTTTTTTTAATAGGTTATGTGGGAAAAATCATAAATTAAGGCTGCGTAATAGGTCATGACTGTTCAGTGACCATAGGGGATTACCCTCATGGTTTCTTTTCATCTCTCTCCATGTCCTAAATTACCATAAATTCTCACTTATATGAGTCTCCATGAATTGAGTCATGAAGACAGAACTCTTCATCTTGTTTTAGGAAAGTATTTTGGGGCCTGTTGCTGAAGCAATGCAGAAACAAGCCAGTAATGATATAACATGATTATCGCCAGTGATTCTGATGCTTTGTGTATCTGTTGAATATATTCATCAATGAGTTGGAAAGGAGATGAATGATGAGATGACAAACTCCACTTATGATACCAGAGTAGTCAAAACTAAATCTGACTGCAAAGAGCTGCAGTAGATAATGATAGTCATGGTTCTGAGTTGCAGGGTAATAACAAATGACAGCTAAAATTCAGTACTGATAAATGCAAATAAGTTAGGAGGAAAATAATCTAAACTTTACCTTTAGGACAATGGACTCTAAATTAGCTTCAGTTATGAAGGAGAGAGATTTTGAAAAGACTGTGGATAGCACAGTGCTTAGTGAGCACCTAAAAAGTGTTGATATGCTCAAAATTGCAAAGAAAGCTACAGAGAAATGAACACCAGGATGTCATTTTGTGTATACATATATATGTTCATATATATGTACACCTGCATCTTCCATTCTGTGTACAGTCCTGTTTCCTGATCTCAAAAAAAATACACAAGACTTGGAATGGTCACCAAAAAAGAAAAACAAGTTTGACCAGAGGTGTGGCATGGCTGACACTGAAGGATTTCATAGACTTGAACTAATTTAAACTCAGAGAAGAGGCAACTGAAAAGATAGAAACAGGCTAAATAATAATATGTGACAAAACTTATTGAGAAGTCTACTAAGCAATGATTACTCACTCCTTCTGGTAACTCAGGGTCATAAAGTTACCAGGCTTCAGGTTTAAAATAAAACAAACCATGCCCTTCTGTGCAATGCAGCATGTTGCTGAGTGGTGTTCTGGATGCTAAACTTATGAAAAGATTCAGAAAAGGATTAGAGAAATTAATGGAGAAAGAGCCGTCAAGGTCCTTCAGACAAGACACCCCCAATGCACTCGTTGGTTTGGGAAGTCTGAAAATGTCAGAAGAGAGCAGGATATGCCACAGCAGACATTTGTTTCCATTTGGCTTGTTCTTTGACAGTGTCCTTTGGTATCTGAAAGGGGGCGCTATGAGAGGTGGGAATCTTTGTTAGATGGACTAGCTGGTTACGTGCTTTTATGCTTTCTCACTGCTTGTAAGGTCTTCATCCTCATATGGAGTTTTCATAATAGCACAAGGGTTGCACAGTAAAATGTACATATATGTGTGTATGTGTATGCATATATGCAAGTACATATATATATATGCTTTTTGGAAATAGGGAAAGTAAAGCATACTTAGGGCAGTAAGAGATTTAGGTAAGATTCAGATTGTCCCTTGCTGTGTTTCAGGGGATGTCAGGCACCCATCACCAGGGAAGACCTCAGCATTGTGAAATCCAGATGGAGATAATTTTCCTGTGTCCCACCTATATAATAGATAGTATAATAGATACTCCTGTTGTGGATGCACCTTAGTGACTAGCCTAGATGGCTTGTTGTTCAATACAGTGGTTTCCATGGATCCCTGTGTTAGGAGCCCACCTTACCTCTGCATTGTGTAGGGAGGTTTAGTAATCAGCTAAAGGCTGAAGATTACACTGTGTGATCACAAGTGAACTACCAAATAAGTTTCCTTTCATAGAATCATTAAGGTTGGAAAAGACCTCTGAGATCATCTAGTCTTTACAGGGGTCCATCTTTCAGGGAATGAAAGAGCTGCATGGTTAACTAGGCTTCTTGTGAATCTAAGTTTTGGACTTTGGCAGAAAAATCTTGCATGAGGAATAGGTGGATGAGAGAATAGAATAGAGAGATGACTTTTGGCCCACATCAGTGCAGGCTGCAGTTGCACCCATGGAGCTGCAGTGTCAACTAGAGATGCCATATTAAGGAAATCAGTGCTGTTATGCAAACAGGTTGTCACAGCTGACATTTTCCTCACCTCTCATCCAGGATCCTCTTCGCAGCACCGGGGGAGAGGCATGAAAAGGAAAGAGGAGGAATTAGGTGGGATTGAATGGCCAAGTTTCAGTGATGGCTGTCTGGCGTTTTGTTCAGTCCCGCTTTGCTGTGGCAATCTGGCACACCAGTTCACTGCCACAGAGCTGCAGACGTGTGCATCACCATCATTGCAAAGGCAGCAGGTGTTTCACAGGCATCACATTATTATTTGACTTTAAATTCTCAGTCTGTTAGGAAAATTATGCTTGTTGCTGTGATCTGCTGTCTGTTAACAGGCCTCTTCACTCCAGCTCCTCTGTAATAACTTCCTGCCCTGAGGTCCAGTGTCTCAGTGGGGATGGCAGTGGCAGAAAATATGTTTCCAATAAAGTAGATCTAAGTCTAGATGCAGATGAAGAATCGTCCTTCTCCTCATATGTTTCATTTGGACGTGATCCAAAGGACCACTCTACCTTGAAACTTTCACCGGAAGAGTAAAGAAAGATGTCTAACTAATATCAATGCAAATCCTGCAATCTATCTATCTGCTGACAGATTTACAAAAGGGTGAGCCTGCATCCTTCAAGATACAGACCAAAGGCAGGCTAGGAAACGAGTGTCTTGAGAATGACTTTTGGCCCACACTGCTGAGAAATATCATTCTTCATGGGCAAGTGCCTGTAGTTTTTAAACTGGATTCTGGCTAATTGGAAAGAAAATTTTCTTCATGTGGTCCCACAAAGTCTAATAACCAATACATTACTTGGAAATTTCATAGCTGCTTTCCTGTTGCTTATACAGGTGGATCTACAGATGTGTCTAAACTAGAAAAACTAGTTCACATCTAAAATGTGTCTGAACAAGATAGATATTATTTAGGATGCACCTTGTCTTGGACAGACAATAACCTACTTCTAAGAGACAACTATTTCACTAGTCTGAACACAGCTTTAATGTTAGTGTTAATCTGTTGTTTTAGTTTCATTTTCTTAAATGGCTGCACATCATTTGCTGTTTTAATTTATTTACTCCATCTCTTCACTCTTATTTTGCTTTATCAATTCCCAGGGTAAACCTGAGATCTAAAGACCTTGCGGGTCAACATGCTACAGCATCCAGTATAATTTGTCACTTGACTTCCACATACTAGCATTTCATGTCACTCACGCTGTATGTGCACCTGAACCCATTATGCTTGATTATAAATTGCTGGTTGATAGAAAATTATATTCACATGCATTTACTGAGTGTAATTACTCAGCAGGAACTATCAACCTGAATCAATTACCCATGGTGTAAGCATATTTCCCTAAGGATTTTTGGAAAGGGTGGGAGTAAATGTCATAAGCGTCAGTGATACAAGAAGACATCTGTGCTACATGTGGATACGTCCTCCAAAATTTTGCTTTTCACGTTCAGCTGTAATAAAGCATAACTTTTAGTCTGTGCCTCAGTCATTTAAATTTAAATGGAGTTAAAGCAGAGTTATTTGAATGATTGCATGATAATCTATCGAGCTATCAAAACACATATGTCACAGTGTATTAGGAAAAGAGACCTGAGATTATGACTGTTTCTGTTGAAGGAATCAGCACCAAGAGTACATGTTTGGGGTAAAAGACAGACTGAGTTAAATATTGGTTAGAGGCAGAACAATTCCTACCCTAAAGGGTGTACACAAGGTTTTCAAAAGTATCTGAAATAAATGGGAATTAGATGACAAAGTATTTTTCAAGATATAGCCCAAGTCATGCAGAAAAGCCATTGCTGGCAAACTCAGAGCCTGAATATGTTATAGGCACGTCTGCATGGATGAACAGGCAATTGCACCCCTGTGCTCTTCAGTGACTTCATTACCCAGCTCTTGGCAGTGTTTATCGGTGTGTGCTATGTACCAGGCTGATGGGACTATTCAATTTCTGCATGCCTGACCAGTGTAGGTGTAAATTAGCTCTAATCCAGAAGCAAACTGACTCTGCTAAGCAGTGCAGTCTGTGGTGAGCTTATACAGCTGCTGGACAGGAAGGGACTTGGATCTGTGGTTCAGAGAGGAAAGGTATCTCTATTTTTCTAGAGATGCAACAAGACTGTATTCCTTTAAACTGATCAACTTAAAAATCATTTAGTTTAAACTCCTTTAGTAGTCAGTGAGGAGAGACTTGTATCTCTTAAGGTTGATCTGTGACACATATATTAGATAACTTAGACTGGAACTAATTATTTTATGTTAGTGCCTCTATCTATCCTGTAGAGAGAGCCTGGACTAATCTTTCCATTGTCTGCAGTTAGTTGGCATAAAATCCATCCCACAGCTGTGGTCTCAGTTCATTTCTGCAAAACTAAATGCCTAGCTGCCAGTCCAACAGGCACAGGTCATCCGTGGTCTGCTGTTGCACCTGCCTGCTCTCTCTGAGCATCAGGTAACCAAGGACATCTGGTACAGCACCAAACACCACTTTTGAGGCAACTGCATTTGAGCCATATGTAACTAACCGTAGGGGCAGGAGGCCAAGAACAAGCAAATTATAAGTGTGAATGTTATCAAGGGAGAGCTAAAGACTCATGACATCCACTCTTGCTAGTGATTTGATGAGGTTACTACTTGGACCAGGTCTCCCAAAATATATACCTGCTACCACACAAACACACAGTAGCATTATGTTTCATTTAAAGCTGCTCTCTACATGTTACTCTTTAGAGCAGAGCAGGGGCAGAGATTATCTGAGACTACAGACTCTAATTTGCAGTTTGGAATTGTGTGACTCAGTGCTGACATTGCTGAGTGATGAGTGTTGCGTCTGCTCCAGCTGGTCCTAACGCCCACCCTGGTCTGCCCCAAGCCTCCTCTGGCTCAGAGCAAGATTGTGCCTTCTTTGTTTACCTGAAAATGCTTAGCAAATTCATACACTTTTCAGTGATTTCAGTTTTCCTGAAAGCACTACTGAGATCACTCTGTGCACAAGCTAAAGTCCCACTATTAACTCTGCCATGGTTACTGCTCCTCTGTTAGGTGTAAAGAGGGTTTCTTAATAAAAAAGATCATTAGCAATCTACAGCTGTCTTTAGAGATAGTTTTAATTAGCTAAATAATTAGTTAGTTTAAGTAATTAGATCTCCACAGTTGGGATTCTTTTGAATCCTTCCTCATTTTTCAGGCTTTTAACTGTCCTTCTTTAATTTCTACTCTTTTTTTTTTTTTTTTTTAAACTTACTCTGCATTTTTCATTCTCATTGTTGTTTTCTGCCTATTTTTTAAAGGCAGAATATAGGCAATTTTCCATACTGCTCAGTTGTTAGCATGATCCCTGGCATAATCTTTCCCAGGCCAAAATCACTCTCTGAAGCAATTCCCTTCATGTTTCAGAGGTTAGCATCAACCAAAGGCTGCCTAACAGCAGCTGGCATACAACAGCTCTGGTTTGAAGATTAGAGAGCTTAGTCATAAGGATGCAAGCCAGCCTGTGCCACTTGGCTTCCAGGCATCAATCCCTGCACCATTTTACCTTCTGATGCAAATGTAACCTATGTCTAAAATAGAGAAATTACATTTCCATGCAGAACTCTATTTGGTGCCTGTCGTGAGACCCCTCCTGGGTACCACTGGGGAATGGGAAGTAGATGAATAGTTTGGCAGATGTTCAGGTTATCAGGTAACTTAATCTTATGCAGGATTATTATATCAATTAGTTCTGACATATGTTGCTATGAGATCAGAGCACTTTTCAAATCAGGGAATTTCATAGAATTTGGCCAGAGACTTGCCTTTATTCACATGTCCTAATCACATGCCAACTCCTCACCCTGCTTTCCCTGGGAAGCAAAGCGAAGGATGAAAGAGCAAGATGGGATCTGCAGCTTACGCCAACAGGATGTGGACTATCCAGTGGTATTGTATGTGTTCTTTTTTGTTAGTATATTCCCTTAATATTTACACTGAGCAAAGGTTAGTGTTTTCTTCTTTATGGATGAAGTGTAAAATAAGCAAATTTCCTGAAGTTTTGATCAACTTGTCAGCTTATTCTTGTTAACTTTTTTAAAAAGAAAGGAAATACAGGAATTTTCGCTCCTTTCTGATATATTTGGTGGCTATTTTGTTTTGGAAAGTAAAAATATTTTTCTCAAATACACTTATTCAGTTAAAATTAACCTGATTAGGATGCTTTGCTCACTTCTTTCTCCTTCTTTCTTTTAGCTTTTCACTAAAAATGTAGCTGAACGAAAACCTGGCAGATGAGAACTAGTAAACAGAATAATGGCGATACAAGAGAAAGAGTAACACTCATTTATGATTGTAAAATACTGCCAGCTTCTTCATTTTTTATAAAAATAGAACACAGCAAGAACCAATTTATAAGAGAAGCCTTTAAAAATACAGGCAGAAAACTGTCCATGTATCAAACTCAATTCTTATTCCACACAGTGGCAGCCAGATGACAAGCCAAGATGCTTATCGTCCCAGAAATCATGCTCAGTTATCAATATTTCTACAATCATTGCCTGCAATTGATGTAAAATGATGGCAGAAAAATAATGGGGGAAGTTTTCAAAGTGGAGTATAAAAGGCACATGCATATAACCCATTATTTTTGAAAAGACTTGTGCACACTGCAGGACCTACACATTACTGCCAAAAAATTGCCCTGGTTTTGTAGTATATGCACTTTAACTGTTGTGCATGAGCTCCTATAAAGCTTAAATAAGGGATTTTACAAAAGATAAGGTTTTGTATGAGCTTGAGGAAGTGACTTTTTCTGGCTAAAGCATGAAAGATTGTGGGTGCCGTGAACATTTTTACTCAGTGTCAATGCAAAGGAACAGAGTCTTTTGGGGGCTACTGGGTGAGCTGATGCAGAAAAAGAGCTGGTATAACCAACATTGTTAGCTTTCACCTGTCTACCACCTACTTACCACTGAACGCTCATTATTTAGGTCAGAGAGGTAAACCAAAACATATGCATTCTCCGGTTGGTTATGCAGATATGCAAAGTTCAAGCTACCCAGCAGCTTTCTGTTTATACTTTCCATCACATTCCAGGTTACCAATACCAAGGGTGATGCTGGACTTTGAGGTGACAGTGTGAGTCCTTTTGAGTCTTCACAGTCCATATCTTTCTGTTCTTTCTCAGAACAAGTTTCTCTGCGTGAACCACTCCAAAATGTGAGGAACACAGGGATATACCCTGCACTTGTTCTGCAAAGAGGAAATAAGCAAGTCTTATTGCCACTTATTGTCAGTTAGACTCCAAAGTCCCATTAAGTCTTTCTTTTTACACCTTTTGACTGGAAATAAAGGCTCTAGAGTACCACAAATTTACCAAAATGTCTGAGTTGAAAGTTTCATCTTTGTTTTGTGTGTAACCGAGCAGGGAATCCTGTTCTGATGAGGGGTACAACCAGCCACTAATTATCTCCATCTCTTCAAAAAGCAAATTCTGGACCATTTGGTAAAATAGTGCTTAGTTCAAGACAGATTATTTGTCATCAGGGACAGGCAGTGGTGGGGTGGGGAGAGTTAAACCACCACCACCACCTTGAGGAAGCAGTTGTGTTGACATCTGATTCATTCACCCAGGCATTTTTTTGCTTGTATTTGCATACAAATTTTGATGCATCATTACTACACTGAATAAAAAATAAATTAAAAACAAATAGTGGGCAATAGCAGTGGGCACCAAGCACAAGATGTCTCTCTCCAGCCTTGGCTATCTACAACTAGCCACTGTCTTGGCTAGATGTGCCGGGTATTCCTAGCTCTGCAAGTATCCTTGTGAGATATTGCTACAGTAGGGCTCCTCATGCTTTTTGGAGTCCACCTTTACAGCATTATAACACTCTGTAAAAATTATTTTCAGTTTGGCTGGAATTTTTACAACTTCAACATATCCAGCAATTTTAGTTACATGACATAACTTGCACATTTTTATTTTCTATGACTTATAACATGAATATAACAAAAAAATGCCTATGTCCACCACTTTCTGGCTTCTAACTCCTTTACAAAATTTAATTGCTAGATCTTTTCTACTGAGAATGAAAAGTTTTAGTGCAGTATTTTGAATAATATGTTTCAAAGAGTCCATAATTGTCAACTGATATTCCAAGAATATGGTAATTGGACATAAGGGTCTTTATTGTTTTTCTGAAGTCCCCCTTGTAACTTCTGTATCTGTGCTCCAGTAGACAAAGCACAGTGACATGCACAGAGACGTGTAGCTGAAATAGTTCCTTTCTGAGCACAGTCATTCCCCATGATAGATCAGTTATTTTTTTCTTGTGATTCAGACATGTTCTTAATTAGCCTTCTAGCAAGGCCATCTGGACAAGACATCAGCATTACTTATGTGTAGCCATTAAATCATAGAACTGAGTTGGGTTTCTAACTATTTAGCAAGCTGTCCCCCAGGATTCATGAATTTAAAAAGCTAGCATAGACATGCCCAGTCTGTTCTGACCTCAGACCCCTTCCTTGTGAAGAATAACTGGGACAAATATTCCACAGATTTATCTACTGCTCGGGGCTTCTTTCAAGGTTTGTAAACCTTTCCATTAATAGAACTTTTTTTCCTGCAATAAAACTACAGTTTCTAAAGCTCGTCTTATTATGCCCACCGTTTCCCCAAACCAAAAGCAAAACCATCTGTTTTCTGCAGCGAAGTGTTTGAAATATCAATAGGCCAACGTAAAATGCTAAACTTAGAAATGGGAAAGTAAATTCCACTGACCACTCAGACCATTTTCTTTCCTCCACACACAGGACACCAGGTTTGCAACACTGGCAAACTCACTAGCAAATTTTCTGTAATAAAAAGCGTGTCTTGTAGGACCTGGTATGTGTGAGAGTCTCAGAAGAGTCGTAGTTCTGCCTGGCTTGAATTCTCCTTTTGTCGGTAGAAATTCTGTCCTCAGTGATTGCTGAGTGTGTGCCCACTGCTTGAAACACCTTGCATTTCTGAGTCTTCAGTTTCACACTGACAGGATGGCAAGACCCATTGGTGAGTGCCTCAGCTGCACAAAGGTGTTCTTGTGCACCAAGGTATTGTCTGGCCAGAACAAACAGACAAGAGTGACAGGCAGCGTAAAAGCCTCCACACAGCTCTCAGAGCAGCTACATTTTGTAAACCTGATGCCACTGGTCTATATTTCTATAGGGTTTTTTGGACCAACTATTCCTCCCCATCCTTTGAATGCCCTTCCACTGACAAATATCTGATTCAAGATCCAGCACTGGAAATCAATGCTGCAGGAACTCTACTATAATATCTGAGTACCAAGATAATAAGACTCTTAAAAACTTTTCTATAGGTCACACAGACACTTTCTCCTTACCAGAAATACTGGTGAAACCCAAGACCTGACTGAAGGCTCAGTTACTTCTCTTGATGCATTCCTGTAGTGGTTGGTACAGCCTCTTTCTTCCTCACTGCTGGAGAGGAGGTTGTTCAATGCTCAGTGTCACACACTATCAATATTGCATGAATCAATGGTGAAGGGAAGGAAAACTCAGCTTATCTCTTTGTTGATTCAGCAGAACCACTCTTAATTCCCATCATAAGTGCCTCTGAGACTAGTTATGTATTTGTACAGAATTGTCATGGAATAAATGTAAAAAACACTGTTCAAACTCATTTTCATCCTCTTTTCCCTGTGGGTTTTTTTTTTTTCCATATGACTATCCACTAGAACCGCTTGTTCACTTTTTTTCATCCTCAGCTGGCCATTTTACCATCTATTCTCAGTCAATAGCATTAAGCAAAGGAACAGCTACCTGGTTCAGATCCACAACTAAGTCCCCATCAAGCCATTCATTCTCCCTGGGCCTTTATCAAGTTATCACAGCCTGTAGCTGCATCAGCTTAAAGGCAAGATAAGTCGTTCACTGGAAAGCAGTTTCTTACAAATGATTTATTGCACTAGTGCCATTTTTAAACAGAATGGCCTAGACTGCATTTATTTTGCCATGAGTACAGGAACTGTGTTGAGGTACCCATGTTTTTGAAAAGCTGAGAATATCTGACAGAAAAGTGCTCCAGCTCTGGCACCAAGGAATCAAGAACACATGAACAAAAGATAAATTTTATTTCTGCAACTGTCCAACATTTTAACTAAAGAGACTGCTTGTTCACACACAGCTGCTGTGGTGAGATTTGTTTAGGTCTTGACCTGAGCCTATTTGCAGTTTGGAGCTAGATTGAAATACAGACCAAGGAGGCCTTAGTCTCTTAACAAATCTGAAATTTTGACAGTTATGTTGAATCTGCAACTTTTCATCCTTTCTCATTGAACTTATCCTACTGAGAAGCCTTAAAGACAAACTTTCAATATTTTTCTACATCTGGTGAACAAAGATGAGCTGTAAGCTCTTCCCTTGTGGTCCCCAAGTTTGCTACTGGGTTTCATTAGGTGTTTGTGATTTTCACTCTATCCTGCCATAGATGTAGCAGTCATTTTTGCTTCAGTATTATATTTTCCATGCTTTTTCCTGCTCTCTTTACTTTTGATTTTTATATACTCTATAATGCATATATGCATAATTACATACGCAGTATAATTACATTTTGCTTGATTATATATGCCTCCTCCTTTTCTTAATCATCACAGACACCAGACTCTCATTCCCCATTTCATTCAAGCCTGGGAGGCACAGAGCACTGCTTAGAGGCACAAAGCTCTCGGCTTCCATCGGTCTCAGCAACACCTGCTGCAACATCTGATGTGCAACTACAAGCAAAGTCCCACGTTGCTTGGCATGTTCCTGCTCATTGCATCCTTTGCCTAATCAAGAGCTGCAAGTACAAGTCTATACATGCTCTGTCACCAGTTTATCCAGAAAAATCTCCTGCAGGCATGGGTTTGATAAGAGCACAAGTTTTCATCAGCCCAGGCATGGCTTCAATGTTCTTTTTGTTTCTATTTCTTAGCCACAACTTATGCAGCTCAGACTTATGGCTAGCTCCAAACCATGTGAGATTTCTGGACAAATATAATTGCCCCTCAGCTTCGCCCCCCTACTTTCTCTCCTCTCATCAAGAGAGAAGTTGAAGCACAGAAAAGGGCTGTAATTTGCCCAAAGGGTGACAGAGGTAGAAACAGAATCAGCACCTCCTGATTCTTAGTCCAATTCCCCAGCCCCCAGGACACATTGGTAAGTAGGTGTTAGTATGCTCATTATAGCCCCTAATAATGAAGTCTTTAATGTAATTTTAATCACTGAATAAAGTGATTGATAAACTATTAAACATTTCCGTAACAGTTAAATTTTTACTACATCATTGGGTTAATAACCTAATGTTTATGTTGATAGTTTGTAAATATGGGTAGTGAATATAGATATGGAAATAGAAAATGCCTGAAAAGGGAATACAATGAAGCACTACTAAAACAATATATTTGTTAGCACGTCCAAATCCCCCATATTCTAATTATCCTTCAATAATAGACGTGGGGAGTAGGGACAGGATAAAAGAAAATAAATGGAAATCAACTATAGAAACCACCGCTGTAGAGGTAAGAAGTTCAAGGCTGGTCAGTTATATCTTTTGCACTCAGCATGGGCTTCATTTCTCTCCTCCTTACATGCTCCTTTTGTGCCAATTTGAGGGGTTTGACAGAAAAAAAATTGGTGTTGTCCTGCTTTATGCTGTTATTGAGAGACGACTTATTTCCCCATTAACTTAGCAGTACAGTAAATGCCTTCTTTTTCAGCATTTCATGAATCAAGTATTAAACAAATACAGGAAGAAAGCACTTGTGTGTCTTAGACCAATGCAATGATTCCTCAGATCCCCATAGAGCCAAAATTTGTCTCACCACTATTTAGCAGTTTGCACAGGTTTGTAATCCACAGTTTGCAACCTGAGTTTCCAAGCACTGTAGCCTTTTCTGATGATGCCTACAAATACCTTAGTCTCATAAGGGCCAGTAGCTCAGACCCTAAGATGGTTCAAGACTTTGTCTGATTCAATTATTCTCATGGTAGTTCCCTGGATCTCTTTTGAAGCCCTTATTTAAAAAAAAAGCCACCACATTTGCTGTCTTCCATTCCTTGGTGACAAGACATTTTCAACAGTAAGTTACATACTCCATTCAGCTGTGCTGAAATTATATATTTCAATTTTCTTAGAGCCCTTGGGTGAAAACTCACTGTCTTGATTTGTCAGCATTCATTTGAACGACTGGTTCTAAAGCTGACTGATGGTTTAACTGGAGAGGATGGACAAATTTCTCATAAAGAAAGGAATGTCCCTAAGCTCATTTGTTATGAACTTTGGTGAAGACAATTAATTGGGTTTTCAGCTAGAGACTGATATTTCTTGTGTTTTTCTCTAATATCTCAGTCCTCCATTGGCCTGTAGACACACTGGTAGCATTCCTATTTCTGGTGCACTTGAAAAAATTACTATTAGGTGTCCTGGTTTAAGCTTAATTCAGAGTTAACTTTTTTTCTTAGTAGCTGTTATAGTGCTGTGGTTTGGATTTAGTATGAGAACAATGCTGATAACACGCTGATGTTTTTAGTTGTTGCTCAGTAGTGCTGACACTAGTCAAGGACTTTTCAGCTTCCCATGCTCTGCCAGGGGCACAAGAAGCTGGGAGGGGGCACAGCCAGGACAGCTGACCCAACCTGGCCACAGGGCTATTCCATACCATATGGTGTCAGGCTCAGTATAGAAACTGGGGGGAGTTGGCCGGGGGGCAGCGATCGCTGCTCGGGGACGGGCTGGGCATCAGTCAGTGGGTGGTGAGCAATTGCTTTGTGCATCACTTGTTTTGTGTATTCTATTATTATTATTATTATTATTATTATTATTATTATTATTATTATTATTATTATTATTATTTTCTCTTTCTCTTCTGTCCATTAAACTGCCTTTATCTCAACCCACAGGTTTTACTTTTTTTTTCCTGATTCTCCCTCCCATCCCACTGGGAGAGGGGGAGGGTGAGTGAGCAGCTGTGTGGTGCTTAGTTGCCAACTGGGGCTAAACCACATTAGGGTAAATGTTTTTAGCAGTTTGTTCCTCTAATCTGTCTCTTTCAGTCTGTCTTAAAGTTTTTTATTTAATGTGCCAGTGTTCTTGCTCTTCTAAATTTAACATATTTGGACAGTGTTTTCATTATTTTTACTTTATATAGCCTCATTTATTCCTCTGCTTATCTATGACAGCTATTTCATGTCCTTTCACACCCTCTTCTGAGACTTCAGTAAGGTTTCTCCATAGCCTTTATACCACCTGGAAGTATTTTACCCTTTGAAACTTACCCTTTAAATTTCATTTTTGCATGCTTTTCCATTATTTTTTCTACATATTCAATGTTACTTGCAAAGTTTTTTTGGAGTATATCATATGTGCCACTTATAATAACTGTAACAAAGAGCTTCTTCCATAGTGTCTCTGGTGTCAATTCTTGGTGCCTTTTTCAGGAATACATCAACAGCTGTTTGTCCTTCCGAGAAAACAAACAGTCAGAGAAAAATTCCTCCAAAACAGCAGCTCAAAACAGTTCATGTTTTCAAAAAAGAATTGGTCTCTACCTCATAGCTTCCTCATGAATCTTTATACCCTTCTTGGAAGTACCTACATTGTGCCTGTGTTTGGAGGAAAACACCAAATATCACATGAATAACAGTAAAATCACAGAAGTTGGTACCAGTGTTGAACAGAAACGCTGAAAATGTTGATGTTAAAAGGATTGGTGGGAACTGCAGGCGCTGCTAGGGCTGTTGCTGTTGTTCAGAAAATTATGTCAAAAGAAGATGTCTTTTCAGTCTTTAAACAACAGAGGATTTTGTTATTGTTGTTTCTTGAAACTATCTAGGAGGCTTTGACAACATATGAAGTAAGAACAAGACAACTACTGAATATGCCTTCATCTCATGTTTTTTTCTCATCTACTGGTGGAGGTTACTGATAATTTTGTAGGACAGCAGAGAGGGGCAGCTGCTTACTGCTGTTGTGTGCCCATTCAACAACTCTCATCAACCTCAAGCTACCTGAAGATTTTGTCGAGTTACAGTCTGAGCACAGGTGCTAAAGCCAGAGAAAGCACTCTCCTCTGCTGTCTATTTACAATAGGCTTTAATGGGAGCCGTATTTGACCAAGACCCAGCTGCACATATTTAGGAGGAAGCAATCATCAGTGTTTAAAAGAAATGGCAAGGAGTGGGGTTGCAGATCTCAAGGATTTAGTAGAGATTGAATGGTGTGGGAATCTGTTTCACACCCAGGTGTATGAGGCCATCCACATGACAGGCAACGGCTGTCCTGATACAGTTAAGTGCACACAACAGCTATATGTGTGTTATAGCTTTGTTTTAACTTTTGGCAGATTAAGAAGACAGCAGGATCAAAGTGGACAGACTTCCAGCATGGACAGCAGAGCATCCCTTCAGAGCCATGAGAAACTGCAAGATGGACGTAACAACAATTTACTGGGACATGGCTGCACAAGAGGCTGCAGCAGCTAGTGAGCCACGGCCCCGCACATGCTTCCACCCTGGCAGGGTGAGGAAAGGTCCTCTCTGTGCATGCCTTCATCTTTGCCCCTCAGATCCTGGGACATCTGACTCCTCCAAAAGCAGGTTGCCCAGACAAGGACAAACCCACAGAGCACACTGGCTGAGTCTTTTGACGTATGACCCTGCTCTTCTTTTGACTCTTCCACTGGAAAAATGACCATCAGCAACAAAATACAGTTTTATAAGTAAGTGTGACTTTCCTTTTCAAAATCCTGGAAGAAAACTTGAAACAATTCTTTAGGCAGCCTCTCAAAGATTGCCGTGTTTCTGGCTACTTGCAAGAGACAAAGTTATATTTGGGTCAGCTTTATCCTGAAGGCTTTAAGTTACCCTCTCTTTCTCCGTTAATTAAAGTGGTCCGGTTTGGAGTGCTGTGAAACTGCTGGAAACAGCTGTTTCTGAACACCTGCTGTTGAGTTTATAACAGATGTATATGATGTAAATACATGAATGTCGTGTCAAGTAGGTCAAACACTGACTAATTTCATTTAAATACCTGAAGTCCATTAGAAAAGTTGCAGCATGAATGTATTCACATTGTTCTTTAACTTCATGCATTCTGCTTTGTTGTAGAAGATGTGACCCTGGCCAGGTCAAAGTTTTGCTAGTGACTTTAGTAGGTGCAGGATCAGACACATCAAGAGTGTATGATAATCATGACAAAGACAGACCTTTTTATTTGTAACTGTAGCCTGACTGAGCCAGAGTTGAAAAGCAGCTTAGTAAGGAGAGCTAAAAACATTAGGAATTTGCTCAGATCCATACTTAGGTATAATCAAATGTGAAAAAGTTACATGTATGTCCATTTTCATGGATCCATTCTGGATGAGAACCATACTGAATAGAAAGAAACATACTTCATCCAAAGTATTGCTGATGTGAAAGCCTTTTTTTTCTTTCCCTTAAATAGCATCCACAATTCCAGATATTTATGGTATTTTACAACTTGTACATCCACATTTTGATAATAAATGCATGCTTGTTCTGTCCTAGTGTGCTTTTATTTTTAAGGGTTATCATCCACAAGCAAATTTCATTTCAACTTTTTAAAACAAGTAAATTAGGCTTTTGAAAGTAAACCTTTTATTTGTAATAATCTATTTTTACTGTACTGTTTCCATTCTATCTTTTACAAAACCGTTCTTTGTAATTTAATATATCTTTAAATTTGGTTTCACATTATATGTAATTTTTGTCACAAATTTTTCATAAAATACTGATTTTTATCGCTCCATGAAATGATATGGTGTTCCTATCAACAACAGGTAGTTTACAAATGTAGTAAGGTAAAGATTTTACGTCCGTCATGAGCATGGTGTTGGTCTACTTGCTTAATTTGGACATAGATGGAAATAATCTTAGGATCGAGCAAAGGAGCACAGTTTCTCTGGCCTTTCTAGGACACATTTTCCAGAATAAATTGTCATCCTGTCTTTTAATGACTTTTTTTTTTTTTTTTGCTTAATAGTGGTTTCACTTGGGAAGGACCAAAGTGAATAGTACTTTACATAATTTCTGGCAACACCTGTTGCTCTGTTCCAATCAAATTATCTTTGTGTACTTATTACACAGGTCAGAGAATACCTTCAGCTACACTGCAGTGACCCAATATACTCTTGGTTCATCCTTCCTTTCGACCAACATAGCTGTAAGGAACTGGCATGTCATGAGAAGCCCTGATAATGGTGCAGAAGAAGAAGAGAGCTCATTCTGTATAGTATGTGCTTTGTGAGGACAGAACAAGTACTACAAGAAAAGTGACACAGCCTGAGAAGTGCTTGGTTGGGACTTGTCTCCCCTAGCATTAGATATAAGAAAAATGTACACATCTGCAGCTGAGGTAGCCAGAGTTAGGCTCAAAAATAAAGAGGAAGGAAAGAGGGAAAAAAAGAAGCTTTTAGGATGTGGTGGTGCACTTGCTCTGTCTTGATTGTCTCTTTTAGCAGATAGTTCTCCCCATAGTTCTGCATCCGTGGAGTGTAACATCAGTGTACATGACTCAGATGTGGACACGCACATTGTGCAACATCAGTGTACATGCCTCAGATGTGGACACGCACATTGTGCACTGACATTTAGTCAGATGAATCTTGTTTGTAGTGGCACAATTTGTGGAGATGCAGTCTAATTCTTAAAAAAAAAAATGGGAACAGTTCTGATCATTTCAGCAGGAGTAAGATGGAGCTGTTTAAACAGTTTCTATCCTTACATGTGAAAGTGGTTTTAGAGGGCTGAGAAATTGCACAAAACCAGACTCTTGCAATGAATACTGCCTTGCTTTCCAGCAGAAAATGAAAACAGGGAAGGCAACCTAAATAAGATGTGGAAGGTTTTCACAAAATACTCAGTGAGATGGAGGGAAAAAACAAAGCTGGGCAGTCATAAAACCAAAAGAATCTCCTTGGGACTCATTTATTCTATACAGCTTTATTGCCTTGCAAAAGCAGCCAGTGATCTTAACTCCTAAAGCCTCATCTAGTTTCTCCCAAGTCATTTCAAGGGTAAAATATTTTTTCTTATTTCTGTTCCAGGGAAGAGGGAAGGAAGTCTAACACAGTTGGAAAGCTGTTTGCTGCTACAACATTTTATTGCAATGCCACTTGCTCTGCGGTGTTACAGTTCTGATCACACATGCACATTCCCACAGCACCACTCCACATTAAACTCTGCCAGATTTACCTTCTGTTCAGTTTGCTCCTTTCTACATTGTGTATTAAATATTGGCACTGTACTGTAAATGTTTAATTACCAACTCTCATAAAATACAAATGGCTCCTTTCATCTGTAGTCTTGACAAAAATGATTAATGAAATATTTCCAGAAGCTTTTCCTGTAGATTTCGGGGGGCAGGGGGGGAAATAGATTTTGGCACACTATTCAAAATGTCATCAAAGTACATAATAGAGGAAACACCAGGCACCAATCCATCCCCATGCATCCATTCCATTCATCTAGATGTTTTCTACTTGCAGAAATATGTGATCAGAAGTTCAAACTGATTTCTGACAGTTTGAACTAAACCTAAATACTGGTGTACTGAGATGTACTGAGGAACTGTGGTTGGCTGAATAAGACCCAAAGCATTTTTTTGCTTTCCAGTTGGATAGCTATGAAAAAAGTATCTGCCAACACAGGAGAATCTTAGAGGTTTTGGACAGGTACATTTACAGTTTTAGTGGGAGTTGGAAAGCAAGGAGGTATTCAAAGTGCATTTAATTAAACAAACACAGGCATCCTCTTGAACCTCCACTGCTCTAGCACCTGCCTCAAGGGGACACCTGGAACCAACTACTGTCCTGCAAATAATCCCCATTTTTTCCATATCTGGCCCAGATTTCATCCATGGCTAAATAAGTTCACCCATGAAGGCTCTGAAAAAGAAGCGAGCGAAGGCAAGACCTCACCTGTTTGCAGTGCTGGGCTGCTCAGACTCTGCCTTCCTGTACAGCAAAAGGAATAACAACTTACAGCAGCCACTGTAGCCAAAGTCATCAGTCCTGCTAGGAAAAGCAGAAATTCTTTTTTCCTACACAGCGGTTGCAGTTTAGTCCCTTAGCACATGCTGCCAACAGGCCCCATGGTAAATTTTGAATGAGGAATAATGTAAAGCTTTTATAGATCCTTCTGGTGCCACACAAAAACCTCCATGATACATTGGTGTGATTTTTAAATGAGCTTTGCAGTTCTGCTGAAGAACATACTAGTAGCTAAACAACTAATTTCCTATGCATATTATGCTTAATCATTTTAGCTTCCATAAGAGAAGTTACTTCTGTTTATCTGTATTTTAATGATTGGATCAACTACTCTCTGGCCAGCAGGGAAAAATGTTTTGATATTTTTAGCATTCGCTTAGCAATGCAAATTAGCTTGCTATAATCATGTTTGTGAGAAAACGCACAGTACAATCAGGACCCTAATAAATACTAGCTATGCTCTATACATCAACGAACTTGGCTCAGAGTGACAAACTCCCTTTTTTGTAATATTTAATTGGTAAGGAGGACTGTATCTAAGCAATTAGAGTATGTTTTACAAAATAACCAAATAGTCCTCGTGAGTCTTCCCAGAGACTCAAAATCATAACATAGGGCAGAAGGCTTTGTTGTTCGATGTTTGGGGTTTTAAGTCAGTTATAACTATAAAGTAAGCATATCAAAACCTCTGTAATTTTCAATACCTGTTAAGAGAAATATGACCGAGAACAATCCTAAAATCCAAGTCCTTCTAAAATGGATGCCCATGAATACAGAATTTTGTAAAATCAGTGCCCTTTGAATGGAATTACCTGAAATAGATTTAGTCATAAACATTTTCATGGGCAAAAATATGTTGAAACTAGTGCTCTGGAGAATTTTTTGTGTCTTACCTTTTCACTGTTTTGATGTGTGCTATATTACATTCCTGAAATTTTACCACAGTGATTATTTTGTACTTGAAAAATCCCTCTTGGAGGAGTACTATACAGTTTAACCAGTAGTTATAACTTTTCTATACAATTCTATAGTGAGGATGACATTCTCCAGTCAATGTGCTGAGATATTGAGGCAATTTTCGTGTGGTTAATTAGTAATGAGAGAATGCTTTAAGTATCGAGCCCTATCATGATAAACACTATATCCACACATTAAGGTAAATCAGACACTACTGCAAGGAATTTACAGTTCGAACTAGTTTTATAAGATATAACTTGAAGCCAGAGACAAACTGGAGAAAGTGTTCAGGGAAGCAGATAATGGTGAAATCAACTTACTAAATGTAATGAGCAACCATATAATGCAGATTTGTTAATTTTATTTTTTTTTTGCATTGAATTATATGCAACAACTCCTTTAAGGCCATAACGTTCCCATTTATATTTGAAAGCTCAGACTATATAATCAATCTTGAAGAGTAGGGAAAGGGTTGAGGGAGTAGAGCAGAGGCAGAGCCAGCTGCAGGGACACCAGTGGCTGTCATCAGTGCCTTGTCTTCTGTCCAGTTTAGGCCAGCTAGAGCGCAAGAGGCTAGTTTCACTGAGCGGAAAATCTCTGCAACTGCAGAATCAAACCAAAGCAAGCTGTGAAGGGTTGAAATGAAGTATGCAAAGAGGATGAGAGCTGTCGTCAGAGTGGCTTGTTGCTTCTGCACCCCCTCATGAGAGTCAGCATGGTTCTCTATAAATCCTGCCTTTCCCATGGTCTGGCAGGGGCATTCGTTCCACTGGGCTGTGGAGTGCAAACATCCACGTGCAAACACTGCAGCACAGAAATCAATCCCTGCTGAACACCATTTTGACTGACACAGATCAATCACTGCCCTCCCAAAGTCCCACCAAATACCACCCACAGACATACATCCCCACCTCCTTCTCTCACCAATGGGTCTGTCAGACAAAAGACCCAGTTTTCCACCTATACTGTTACTGTTAAGATAAGTCTAAAACTCCAGGAATTAAAGGTCTTGGAAGTGCTTACAGCCTGCTGAAACCCCACCAAGTTCACGGGTCAGAGTGCTTCAGATGGTTTTCTTGTAGCCAGCATTCCTCTTACTGCAGTAATGAGCTTAATTTTACATTTTTTCAGAGAAGCACACATTAATACTGAACAGCTAATAAAAAGAAAGAACACTAAATAGAGCAAGACAACCAGCAAAGCAATGTGTATGATAAAGAGATTTCTGAAATACGTTTTTGCTGTCCTATAAGCACAGCTATTGGAACAAGCGATGTAACATTTTTGCAAATGAGAGGCATAATCACTCAACGTGGGCAGAGAAATGCTCCTAAATGTATGTAACTGATAGTGTGCTCTCACATTATAGCAGTAACTTTCATTACCTTCTTCTCATTATTTTCTTCAAGATAAAGCATCTGCTAAAGCTTGTAGCAATGACATTGAATCCTGCAGGTCAAACTATGTGAACTATATTTTAAAAAATAATAACATTTTATATTATCAGTCTTTAATTTTATTCCACTTCTTTTTTTTTCTGTTTTGGAGATGAATAGAACCACACAACTAGCCTTTTCTGGATCCTACATCAATTCATATTATCCTCACTTGTATTCATCTCCTCTTTAAATACACAAACATTCCCCTGGCAACACACAACACAAACACCCTCCTGTCATGGGGGTTTCAATCTTTCCACACAAATTAAGCTCTCTGTGTCTCTAAGACATGGCACTGTCCCTCTCTGGAAAAATTTCTCTGTGAACTGCACTGATTGTTTACAATTGCCCCACCAGAACTGTAAGTTATTCATATGAAGCTGCATTATCATTTCTAAGATGTATGAACTTGCTAGTATTTCATACTATCATGTTTCACACTACTGTAGGGTCTTGGGAAAAGGGTTTTTTAAGATGTTAAGATTTTTTTTTTTTTTAGTACCAGTATGCATTAAGCAGCTATGTACATGACAAAGCGCTGTGTTATTTTTTTGCATGGGTTTAGCATAGCTGTACTACAGCAATGCATCTAATTCCCTCAGCTTGTTCCTTTCAACCTTGAATGTGTCAATACTGATTTTCACCTTCCACCTTGTTGTACTGCAGTCTCTTACTGCTAAGACCAATATTATTGGTTTACTGAGCTAGTATCTATACCGGAGCATATCTCTGTTTTTCTTGAAGAGCATACATATGTATGAAGAGATTAATTGACTGTATTTTTCTCCTTGAAGGAAAAGGAGTATTTACTTTATTTGTACTAGCTGAGAATAACAAATTAAATGTTCTCCATTTAGCACACTTCAAATAAACACTTTTCTCACTTTCCATCAACCATTTAAGTTAGTTCACAAATGAACATTATAAAATTTAAAGTGTATTATCTGCTGAAAATATGCTTGTATTTTTCTTGAAGACATTTATTCTAAAACTCCTTCCATAGAAATAATGCAGCCATCCCTGTGATCTTTTACACCATGATATGCTTATTATGTGGCATATACATACTAATCTATAATTAAAAGGGTTGGATGTGAGAGATACTTCTTAGTTCATCTGCCTCTTGTTCACCAAAAGCTTTGGAATGTGTATCTCTTTACGAGTGGCAAGTCAAAACATGGATAGGAAAACATGCATAGCAAAACATTCACAGCATAAAAACCAGATTTTTCCTGTCAATGGGTGGCAGAAGCCTCAATCTTCCAAGCTAAATAATGCACTTAAATACAATGAGATATAATGCAGCCACATCTGCAAGTGTGTTTGAAAATCAAATCTTTCTTGCTTTCTCTCCAGGGATTTGAGATCTGCAGATTTCCTGCCAGAAAAGATAGAAATGGATTTAGAATAGGCTGGAGAGAAGGGAGTGCTTCTAAGAGACAGAAAAACACTCTGGCCCAATATTTGGAATTTGATAATGTTTTGTGGTTAAGTCTTGTGTCTTCCTGAATAAGGGTGCATTCTTTGACATAACAAGGCAAGACTAGGCATAAAACAAACTAAACATATTTGTGCTGCTCCAGCCATAGCTTATTGTTACCTGGATGTACTGTAGTAACAGGAAAAGATTTTTTGCAATAAGCTTACAGGTAATGAGATTTCTCTCATGCTGTCATAAGCTATTATAAACATATACACTTCTGTCTGTTTCCATCAGAATTTTCTGAAGCTTTTTGAACTTCCCCTCTGCATCTCTCCATTTTTGTTTACTTTCAGTGCCCACTTGTCAAAGACCCTCTTCCTCTCTCAAGAATTTCAGCTTAACTCTGGAGCACCTCTGATTCCCACCAAGTCTTACCTTCAAGTAAAATCAACTTTTTATTAGATTTAGTGACAGTAAGTCTTTATAATTCAAAGAAAGGCCTTCTTTAACCATAATGGATGCCATTTCTGCCATGAAGGTATGAAATCAATTCTTTGGCAGTCCTTCCTGGACCCAGGCTTAGCTGGATCTTCTGGATTCAGAATTATGAGGTAGCTTTAATAAGGGACTTGAGCGGCTAAAATATTCAAGTGCTGTAAATCTAGATGCCTGAACCACAGAGCCCAGGGAAATCCAGACCCTTGTGCTTAGAGCCTACTCTTTTATTTTACTTCACAGGGAGACCTCACAGGCGCCTCAGGGACCTGAGCAGCTGTGTCAGACACACAGAGCTCACCAGTAAAATGTCCTAAGCAATAGGGTATGTCTAAAACTCCTACCTCTCTTGAGGCAATGAGGCCTCCATCTAGCTCAGATCTACAGCTGTCCTAGAGATAGCACACTCCTAGACTAGCAATACCTGTGACAGTTTAAGACTGAGAATATTCATGCAGATAATGGAAAACTTGAGTTTGAAACTTTTTACAGCTCAGGGAGCTTAAAGTATGTCCTTCCAGGAGACTGGTCAGACAGTAGAAAGAAACATGTCTCTCATTTTTTCCCAGTCCCTGAAGAATTCAAGTTTAACATGACCATCTTACAAATCTTCAACTAGGGGGGAAAAAAGCTATGAAAGAAACCAAGATATCATTATATAGAGGACTGTAAAGAAGAGCACAATGCATGCAGTACGCTCAACATAAAATTCAAAAAAACTTTAAATACATGCTGTTCAAGTTCCACATCTATGTTACTTGCTCTCAAGATCAGCTACAGGACAAAAAGTTATTGCTTTCCAATCAGTATTCATATGAAAGTGTTCAAACTGTAATTCAGGATCCTGAGAGACTGAAATCCTTCTCAGTTCCATCTTTTTAAGATGAGAATGAATTCCATTTTCAGTGTTAGCTTTGATGTATTTCAGGCATTTTTTTTCCACATTGGTTGGAAGAAAATTATTTGCTCCAACAAATCTTAATGTCCGTATGTTTGGGGTTTCGGCTTTCACTGTACTGTTTCTTAGATGTCAAACGTTCTTTTAGGAAAGTCTAACCATTTTATAAAAGCACATTTAAAAACGTCTATCTCCTGGCTTTAAGACATACTAGAAATGAGGCTTGCTTCTGAATTTACATTTTTCAAAGCACAGCTATGTTGAATGATCCCTTTTGTTGCATGGAAAATTTGGCATAGCGGGTGGGGTGAGAGGGGAAATGGTTTTTTTAACACAAAATGCAATTGGCAAGAGCTCTTCGTTAACACTCATGCAGGATTTTATTTTGCCAAAAGGACAGAAGCATGTATCACAGGGGAAGATGGGGCACATAAGGCTAAGAAAATTCATTCCATTTGCTGCAAAAAACAAATTGGCAAGTGAACACCATTCATCCAGCCAGGTAGTCCATCAACAACAAAATGTAGAGGAAAGAGAGGAATGTGCAATGGGCCCAAAGTAAGGAGCACTATGTCCCTTGTTCTTTTATCAAGAAATCATGTTACTTGAAAAAGTCTCTTCAATGCAAAGGATGCAAGGGAAGCTACTAGTGCTATTACAGATACATTTCCATTGGAAGATCAAAGCAGGAACATAAAAGCAAACATCAGCTGAACTATTTTCTTTTACTTTCAAGGTAAAAAGTAAAAGCTGCTGAACAGAATCTATCAAAATGTTTTCTTCTGACATGTTGATGGTAATTATCATGACTGATATTAACCTTGTTAAATAGCCATCAGTGTCTGCTAGAAAACTGCAGAATGGAGTCCTTCCCCACAATCCGTCTAAAGGAAAGATGGCAAATAATGAAAAAGTCATGTATTTTGCTTACTACTAAAGATGAACAAATGCATAGACAAATATAATTTATATTGGAAGTAGGTTTTAGTCCCTTGCCTACCACTTCACATTTTCTGTAGCTTAATTCTTTCTCTAATATTAACCACTCACTGATTAATATTCTATCAAAGTCTGGTATATAGCTCAAGTTGATTTATTTTTAAGAGAATTTTAGCTTTCTCCATTTTCTCCTTCTGAGAATGAAGATAGAGGACTATATTTTGCTTTACTCACCTTTAGAGAAGCTGTCTTCATCTCTAACACCTTTCTCACTTGCTGTCCTCACTTCACAGCTGCAAGCTGGTGTAAAGAAATTATCACAGCATGGATCATCACATCAGGCTTGGGTTTCTCTGCAAAGGCACAGCCCAAACACACATGGCACCTGAGCATAATCACAAGTTCATGCTGTCTAAAGAATTGGGTAAAATCAAAGCCAAGTGCTCTACAGCCTCAGCCACAGGCAGCTCTTGGGATCCTGTTTTATCCTATTCCAGTGATAGATTTTGTACCCAATTAAAACTAAGTTACCAACAGTAGTCTGGGCAGAAGGGACACAGGTCACAGAGTGCTTGATCCTCTCTGTGATAACAAGACCCACTAGTGTGTTGCATCAAATATAGTAAAATGCTAAGAAAACTAAACCCAAAATGGTTTATAATATCAAAACCTTCTTTGGTATGTGGCTCATTCAATGCTGATGTGTTGTGGTTTGGGAACAAAGAGAGCTGGACTGGTACCCATGGAGCAGAAAGAGCAAAGGTGGTGGTGGTGAAGCAGAAGAACTGAAAACGCCTGGGCAGAAAAGTTGAGTCTGGAAAAAGAGAAAGAGAAAACCACAGAAAGAGGCTACAGTCTGAGATTACACAAGGAGACTAGGCTGGAGATTAATTAGGGTTGGGACACAGCCAAGAGATGGGCAAGAAGAGGAGCCTGGGACTGTTGGCAGAGCTCAGGTGGGGAGAAGGCAGCACAGATGAAGGAGCCCAGGAATGAGTAAATGAGAAGGAGAGGAGAAGCACAAGGAGCAAAGGCAGGGAGAGACCTGGGATAAAAGTGGGTCTGACAGGGCAGGACAAAGCACATTATTGAGGAGCGGATTGAAGAGTTGATGCCCAGTGGGTCGTACTCCCTTTCAGAGACCAGATTTCTCACTGTCCCTCTGGTGTTAGAAAATACTGTGAATCCTCCAGCAAAGCACGTCTCCTCCCTCTCTTGTTCCTATGGAGAAATAAAGGGAAATAAGGGGAAATACAGCTACTGGGAACAGAGGTGTGTGCAACAGAGCCAATGCTTCCAGACTTGCTGATAAAACATATGAGTGCAAATGAGGTACTGTGTGATTAGAGGTCACCAGCTCACAGGAAGGTATTTTTCCAAAAACATCATTTCAGGACCAAAAGGTGCATTTGTTCACTTCCAAACAAACAAAGCACTGTCACAGCAAGGGCTTTTGGTGCCTCCAAAACTGGAGGGCAGGAAAGCTGACACCTACAGGTTGACAGGACCCAGGGAGGTAGGGAACATGCTGGCAGGAAAGGTTCCCCTCAGCATTTCGTGGAAACTGAGATATTCCCTTGGAACCTGAGGATTTCTGCAAATCTTCATTATCTGACCGAACATGCTCTCTTGAAAAATTTCTACCAGCTCAAAACAAGAAGGGAATCCCAGTTTTCTGGCTTCTTGACAGAGCTAGTGATTTTTAAAGGAAAGGTCTCACCTGCATGGTAGAAAGACCTGCCCTTGCCTACTTGCAGCCCAGTGCTACAGACCCTGAATGAGAAACGTGTGTCCCTGGGATCCTGAGGCAATCAGAGCCTGCAAGAAGCCTGTTGAAAGTACTCATTGCTCAGATTACGCACTGTGAATGGATTTATTCAGAAATCTCATGGGTACATATTAGTTTTGAATACAAAAAGCAGAAAAGAAATGGAGCTTGCTCGTCTTTGATTCCATTTTCTGTGAAGACTGGATGTTCCCAGTTTTTCTTTTATTTGTTTAGGATCATGCACTATTTCAATAGTCAGCATCTGGTCTCAAAAAGCCCAGCAGAAGCCATTTACAAAAGCCAGCAATTCCCAGACTGCAAGAGCCATGGGACTTCGATACTCTGCCACAGAAAAACATTCCAGCTCATTAAATATACTGATGGGAAAGGGAAACCGCAGGCAAGAGCAGAGCCCTGGGTCCCTCCCAAGGCAGAAGATGTAACAACAAAACTACGCTTGCAAAATCCCACATACATACAGTGCAACAAGGTACAACAGTCCTGCGTCTTGTGAAAATGAACAGTTGATAGATAGCGATTTGGAACAATTTTCCTGTGAGTAATCAGCAGCCACTTAACCATATGGTTGGGCTGTTGCTGTGCCTCCTGCTCAGGGAGAAGCAACTGCTCAGGGAGCTCAGAGAAGGGAGCAGGCACCCAGCTCCAGTCCAACGGGAAATGAGCACTGTGCTGGCTGATGCTATCAGGCCCTAAGTAAAACAGGAGGAGTGTGGGATTTGTGTGCCTCATGCTCTTTTCATCAACGTCTGGATTCAGCAGGAAGGGAAGTGAAAGAAATCCCAATTTTCTAATCTTCCTTCATGGTGATTTCATGAGGTTGAATGGATAAGTATTGGTAGTCTTTTAAGTATATCCATGTTAAGATTAACTCCTGCAGTCTTTTATTTTACACAAGTATTCAGCACCTGTCTCCCTCTAATTTTGATTCCTTTTCTGAAGAGCTATAGCACCTTTTCATCTTGCTTTATTATACATTTTTATCAAAGCTGAGACATTCACATGGAAAGTAAAAATGAGGAAAGATTCCTGGGCACTGCCAGTGCCCCAGTGGACATTGAAGGTTCAATGACCAGATAATTTTAATCTCTTGTTCAGTATTCTGACTTGCACTTCAGGAGCAAGCATTGAAGATCTTTGGTTTTGAACACAAATTGGGAGCTCATAACAGGAGGCCCACCAGCAAGCACACAAATGCATGTCTAGCAATATGTAGCAGATTTTGCACATAAATGCTTAGAGGTAAATGATAGGTAAAAGCATAGGCAGGAATAAAACCAAAAGCCTTTACCTATAGCTGCAGAAATCCTCTATTCCTTTACAACACACTGTATGAAATGAGATGTGCGGGGTGCCCCCATTTTACCTCTTCCAGCAGTCTGGTGGTTAGAACTCGCTCTCCTGAGGCAGAAAAATGTGAGTGCCTGAGCCTAAGGGAGGTGTGGAACTTACTGAGTGAATGCTATTCAGTGAAAGGCAAGATGTGTCTTCCCTTCAGGCTACAGTTTGAAATAAAAAAGTGAGCTGACCCTTCATAAAGAAATTACAATGCAATGTCCAAGTCCCTCCTCCTCACCCATGTGGGCTGATGCTGGTCCCCACCAGCATGCATGCTGGCTGGGCTGGAGGAGCCTCCTTCCCTAGTCCCTGTTCCCCCACGCTGCACAGGGAATTGCAGGGAATGCTTCTGCAAAGCCAGGCATCTTGGATCTGACAGCTAATGTTTTATTCTGACATTACACTGTCAGTGTAAGCCATTATTAATAACACTTGTGTGCCTGATAATTAATCGTTCTAATTTCCCGAGTTACCATGCATTCATTATTGTCCTGTGTTCAGTTACATTAAGTGTCACTTTGAAATTTAGCTGCAAAGGAACTTTTAAGCTCTTTGGAAAAAGGTTAATGACTAGGGAGTAGTTTTCTATTTTTGATAGTTTGCTGGGATCAGCATTTAAGACAGCACAGATTGCTTTGTCTGAATCGCACGTTTCTGCTAAGCTCAACAAAGGAAAACAATGGAGTATTGAACTCTCAGATATTTAGGTTTTTCCGTGCACACAGGCACAACTCTCATGTCCTTCCATGTATTCTTAAGTCTGTCAGACTTGCCTAGATTAGATAGTACTTCTAGTTTTTGGCCTTCATCTAAGGTGCAAGACAAAACACTTAAAGGAATCTGAAAAGGAATGATGAGAAATATTTTGTTTTCTTGTACTGTTAATGTCAACGCATTGTGTTTACTATTTTTGATTTGCCCTTTCAAAATCTTACCTTTTTTATATTATCATTTTAGTTATATATCTTCATGTTTTTCACAGTTTTTTCTGTTCTTCTCATGCATCTTGATTGTAGCCAATGTAGCGAACTGTTGTAGACACATGACCATGCTCAGAAACACTAATATGGACAATTTTCTTGCCTGACTTACATTAGATGAAGAGAACAGCTTTGCTCCTTGACCTCTGCTAGCTCTGACGCTCTTGACTTCTCCTAGCTTATTAGAGTCCGCAGAAACCTGACATATTCTACTGCTAATGTCACCTTTCAGATAGAATTAAAATTCATCTGTCATTGAAGAACTTTCAGTATTTACAGCAAAAGAAAATTTTACTGCTTATTCCCACAGGATCAGGATTTCACCCTCCCTATTGTAGAAACTGTATTTTGTCCTGGTAACCTTTTTGCTGAAGCTTAAAACCTAGGGGGAGTTACGATATCCCCTAGGAGCGTATGATCTACAGTGTCTAACTAGAAATTGGAAATGGGCAAGGAGAGAACACTGATCTGGAGATATGACATATAAGGAGAAGCCAGAGCCCTTGCAGAACTCAGTTTTAGAAGTACAAAGCCCATTGATGCTTCAAGTCCAGCTGCTGGTTGCCAAAGAGAAACAGGTAACATGCATAGGATAGTCTAACTGTCTCTGATCACACCATATAAGTCCATTTTAAATACCACTTGTGAACTTCAGCTGCATGTAATTTGAAATTACTCACTTCTAATTCGAGAGATAAAGAGACTTTTTAATTTTATCAGCAATAACATTCCTCCTATAGTAATCTTGTGTCTAGGTAATACTCACATTTTATTCATATTCCATAAGAGTTATGTGGTAGATGGGGAAAATATGGACGAGTTGGTTTATATTAAGCATGAAACCCAAGCAGAACCAAGAGTCAATACCATCATTGGGCTAGTTTGTTCTGGGGGTGGATTCCCTTGAAGGGTATCATAATATTTCTTAGTATTTCTTGTAGCTCCTACAAAGTCTTCTTCGAACAGTAGGTGTCTAGTTACCACACTCGTTCTTGAAATTTAAATAAATGCGCAATATTCTAATAATAATCATCCTTACACAGGTTTTGCCAGAACTAATTGTGTATTAATCTTTTATTTCTAAGAAATAAAATTCACAACTATTTTCACTATAAATAGAGATTAAAAGGTGGGGGTGAAAACAAGATATAGAAATCTGAAGCAGCCTGTGGCAGAGATAATGCTCCTGAATTAAATTTCTTAATTTCAGTGGAAATTCTAAGAATATTATTGCTCAGGAAGTTTCTAGAAGAATACTGGCAGGTTTAGAAATCAAACTTTCTCAGGAAATAAGTTAGATTATAATTTTTTTTAAAAAGAATTCTCATAATTCTTAATTCTTTTTGACAAAGAAAAGCTTTGGGTTTTGTCTTTTGGGAACAAGAGAAATCAAACTGAGGTAACATTCAATATTTTCTGCAGGGTATTTCAAAATTCAAGACACAAAATAATTTAAATAGAAGAATATCCTATAGAATGTAAACTACGGTTGGAAATTTTTCTAACTAATGCCACTAGGTAATCTCAATAATTAGAAAACTCCCACTCTTTAAAAATTATTTTATGTATTTAGCATACTGAGATTTAATTGCTTGTTTTATTGCTTAGCAATGTTACCAATGGTCCCCAAGTTCCATAAGCACCTACACTTTTGAAAAAATAGGCTCATTTTCTGCATTTCACTCCTTCAAGCTCCTTCTGAGCAAGCTGATTACTGTAATAACTTGGCCCCTTGTTATGGCAAATTTGCCCTCAGGCTAGTGCTATTAAATTACAATTTTAGGAGCTGTGTTACACAAGAGCCTACGACAAACATGGGGAAAAGGTCTAGTATTATATTGAGTCATCAACTAAACAATTTCTTTAGAGTGTGCATGGGAGTAGCTCAACAGCACTTCAAGTATTTTAGGCACACATTTTTTTCTTTTTTTTTTCAATCTGCAAAAGAAAACTAGAATGCAATAAAAAGGAAGGTTAGAAATAGTGTTCTTATCTCCCAAAGCCCTATCAGTTTTTTAGACACCAAAAAATGGTATTTGTATTGTGGTTTTTATTCTGTAAAGTATCTGCTAGGGACACCACCCAAATCTGCCTCACTCTTGGCATTAGTTAGATGAACGCAGCTGACCTGACAGAGAACAGAACTCCTTTTATCAACATATTAAGTGCTAAGGGGGAAATAATTAAGACACCAACATTTGCATTTGGGGGCCTGTTCATCTGCAAGTTTGTCACTGTTCAAATTTAATCCTCTGAGAATAGCTTGCTGTTAAATGCCACTCCATTTCAGCCATGACCTATTTTATGGGGACCTTGGCACAAGAGAAGAAAAAAATGAACTACTTTTATTTGTAGAGCAAATCAGAAAATCTCCAGGAACTTAAGCTTATATGGAATAAACAGAAAAATAATACATGCAAGACTTACACTTAGTAGTCTATGTCAAAGCTAAATGAGACTTAACAGCTAAGAGAAGTTTGGGATTTGGGGACCTGAAGAAGTAAAGAATGACAGAAATAAAAAAATATGTACCTGGAGATTCAGTCCTGGGATCAGTGTTTTGAAATAAGCCTAAAGTAATTGAATTAGCCACCTAATTGAATTGAAATACTGAAATTAACTTCCTACTGTAATAGATTTTCTAGTAGTTTCATCTGAACAATTTATTTGCTCTGTTTGAGGCTTTTATGCAGTTGATTGATTAGTGAACAGCTTTGCAGTTTAATAGTAAATATCTGTAGAGGCCTGCATGATTTAATGGCCAAAGAATTGCCAAAGAAGCGCTAACTTACTATGAGACCAAAAAAGACAGAAAACCATTGTGTTTCAATTGTTGGCAGTTGCTATGGCTGACTTACATAAATAGAGGGGCTAGCATCTCTCCAAGAACAGTGGTAGCAGTTAGGACACCTAGCCATACCAGGCACTTCAGATTGGCTGACAAAATGTGTTTCAAAAAGATAAAATGACCAGACCCATAATTCTCTAAATTGAATGAAAAGCCTCCCAATGTCATTAGGAAATCCTGAATCAGGGTCTTTATTTCACTATTAAATTTCAAGCAATGGCTGCAGTCTATCACATTTCAGAAGACAGTAATTCATGGTAAAAACCGATTTTTTTCATTAGGACCATTTTTATTCAGGATTCACTCTGCTAGATTTTAGCGCAACCAACTAGTAGTTAGCCAAAAATACAGTTCTGGTTAAATTAGTTGTGTCCTACTCTTCTACTTGTTTGCAAATTCATGGGTAGTATCATCTAAATCCACAGTGACATTTAACAGCAAGAACTGCTCTCCTGAGAGTTATGATCTCTCTTTCCATGATTTCTATTTTTGCTAGCAATTTCTGAGTATTTCTCATGACTGTTTTAGCAATATTAATCCAGGAATCCATCATCCATGCCCATATCCCACATCATTGACCCTACTCTGAAACTGTATCCAATTTAAAAAAGGAATTCAGAAAAACATCTGTGCTACTAAAAACTTTTTCACTGAATATAAATACAGTAATTGAGTTATTCAATTGCATCAGGAAAAAAAAAGAAAAAAGATACATTCACAGTAATGTACGCTATTTTGGGGTAAGATCATGACACTTTAAAAATGGTATCTCATTCAGTAGCCTAGAAAAAATAAGTTGATTGCTTGGCAGAGAAAATAAACCAAAAGAAGAACTTTGAGAATATACCTTTCTTTCTTTGCAAAATCAAAATGAGACTTAAAATAAGAATGCGAGGACTACTACTATATCACATTTCTTGTTCAGATATAAAACACAATTTTACATGGCCTGTTGCCACAGGAAAGAAAAAAAAATTAGAGGATTATCACTGGAGAAGACCTTTAACAAACTTAGGATGTGTACATGAGAGCAAATACAGTAGCTTACACTACTAGAGCTACTTCAAGAAAAGAAAATAACAGTCTGATGTTGCCAATATTTTAGATCCCCAGAGAAAATGAAATTTTACCAATGCTCCTTCACCCACTGGTCTATCATTTTGGAAACTGCACTTTCTAACTGACTGCAAGTATTAAGCGGAAAATAGATGACAGATGCCAAAGTATTTAATACTATATCATCTTAGAGATGTAGATGGATGAGTGAATTCTGACAAGTGAAAAAAATCAAAAAACTGGAAAGATAGTGGAAAAGAGGGAGAAAATGGTTCAGAGGTTAAAGTACTGAGCTGTTTCTCTGTTCTCAGCTCTGCCACAGACTCCTGGTTTGACCTTTAGCAAACGAGTTTGTCATCAGCTTTCCCAGGTGCTAGACCAGACCTTGAATGCCTCAGCCCTCCCTCCATAAAAGAAGGATAATCCTTCCCTAGAAAGCAATTGTGATGATGCATTGTGAGAGGTTTAGACACTGTGGTGATAAGCACTGTACAAAAACAAACTACGGTGAGATAAAACTTGTACTGCCAGTCACCAAACTGCTAGGAGATATTTTTCAAAGTGACATTTTTGTATTATTTATTATAAAGAAGGGAAATTTTTACTTCTTTTTTCAACTAGCATAGACAGCTATAGTACAGTAAGCATAGTAAGCATAGACAGCTTAGAAATAAGACAGCTAAGAGTAAACACGTAAACTCTGAGTGATGCCATGCGGTGCTAGGATCCATATTCAGACCTCTTCCTTTGGCACCCACGTGCGCTGAGGAGGAATGTGGCTCCAAGAGAGCAGCTCTTGCCAGAGCTGGAGACAAAGATGGACAGACTGCAGAAAAGGCTTGCTTCAAAGGGACTTGGCACACTTTATTTATGTCCTATGTCAACTCCTATTTGTACAAAACAAATAAAATTATGTGCTGCTTAGCAAATAGACCTGTGGAAATCATTGTAAAAGGATGCTGTGAGTGCTAAAGTTACATGGGTACAAGGGTGGAGAAATAGATGAAAGAGAAACCCATGGAAAACATTGAAAACACATCCAAATGTCAGAGAGCTAAAATAGTTGCAAGCTGGGAACAAATGATGCCTGCTTGCCCAGTTCTTGTTCTTCCCTTGGCACTAACTTACGTTACCACTGGGGACATGGCACTGAACTCGAAAGACTTGTGGACGGACGAGTTAAAGCCTTTCTTAAGGCATTTCAGAATAAACTTTCCAGGGCATACACACTTCCTTGTTACCAAGACCAAAACCATATCTGGCTCCAAGAAGAACATTCAAGGTGATATGCTTAGGCTGAGCCACCAAGGCCAGGAGCTTCAGCAGAGATCTTCATTCCCATTGACTGGTGTTCTAAACTTTCTCCTCTAACACAGGCAGCCCACCTTTCTGAAGTCATCCTCTCCTTAGAAATAAGGACACAATTTTAATATTTTTTTTTTATCAATAGGGAACAGCATTTATTTTGGAACAAGTATGATTATTCAGTGATGAGAATTTCCACATCACAGAGAAAAATGCTGCCACGTTAAATCAGAACAACTGCACATCTCACACAATACCTATTGAGTTGTATTTCTCCAGGGTATCAGATTTACCTCAGGAGAGAGGATAACACATATACAACCTAAGCCCACTGATGGTACTTACTAAACAAATGACAGATACTGTCATCAGTTCACAAATGGAGGAACAGTAGAGAACTACAAGGGAAAAGATGTATAGCCATCAGAAACACAAGCTTTTGCAGTTCATCGTGTGTGTGTTCACTCATGTATTAGTGTAGTTCAGCACATCCTATAGAGAAAATAGCATCTTTTGATCAGAAAGAGTAGCAACTTTGGACTGAAATGTGCTTTAGCTCCAAGATGAACACTTTAATAGAAGGTATTTGCTACAGATAAACTATACAGACTGCAGTTTAACTACATAATATTTCACAGTGGACTTCCCTCTTTTAATTCCTCTAGAGTACAATAATGCTAATTCAAGCCCTGACCTGATGGTGTGTTTGGAAAAGCTATCAGTCTTATGCTATGTCTTTGGGAAGACCTAAGTGCCATGGTGCGTGTGCAGGCACTGGTGTGTGTGAGGGCAGGAGAGAGTTTGGACAAGGCAGTGTCTCCAGAGGGAAAGGCCACCCATGTCACCAATGGAGCTCAGCAGCATGGCCAGCTCCTTAGCACAAGGCTGGACTTGGATCTCAGCCTCTTGCCTCTGGCCAGGGCTTAGGTGCAAGGTGTGTGAAGGGCTGTGACTTCCTTAGGCCTCCTCCTCTGCTCTGTGTCCAGAGGAAGGACTGGAGATCATCTGATCTTTTAGAGCTAAATGCCTGTGTGATGTCTGCATCACAAAACATTAAATCAGTATTAAGAAAAGATGACCACTAATGTTAGAGCAGGGAGCTATGGCACAGGTCAGATTGACAATGTGTTGGGTATTTTTCTGTCTTTTTCCCCTTGTTGGTTTTTTTTCCTTTTTTTTTCCTTTTTTCTGCATCTTCTCAAGCTAAAACTAAGCACACTTTCTCTACCAGCTGGGGTGCAGTGTTAATTTTGACAGAGTAAATAGATCCAGACAGACAAAGCTGTAAACATGTACGAGCACTAACCAAGGTTCAGAGGAATGAATGCAGACACTTTGGTATGAACACCATAGCAACAACCTTCTTTAAACCTTTTTAACCCTACCTTAAATATATAAAGAAGGTGAGGAAAACTGTTAAAGCATTTGAAAAGTAAAAGACAAGGTGAAATCTAATTTAACAGTGCTGTTTACCTCTTTCCCTTCACCTGTAGAGAAGAATTCTGTTAACTGAAAAATATATTTGTCAGTCTTTTTACTGGCATTAAAGGATTTAGCTGTCTCTTCAGGGAAAAGAGAGGAACTAGAATTGCTGCTGCTCTTTGAGGCTGCTTTTGCTTCCCTAAAGGCAAAATGGGAGCAGACAAAAGAATATCAGAAATGCTCAGTTCTTGTCCAGATCTGGTAAATCTCAGACTACACAGAGAACTGCATTCACTGCCTCTCTGGTCATGGTGTTGCTAAAGATACCTGGGCATTTTCTTTTTTACTTTTCTTTCTCCTTCTCTTTNCGTTCTTTTTTTTTTCCCTTTTTTTTTTTTTTTTTTTTCTTCTCCTTTTTTTTTTCATCTATTTTTCCTTCTTCTTCCTTTCTTCCTTCATTCCTTTGTTCCTTCTTCCCTTCCTACCTCCTTCCCTTTCTCTCTTTTCCTTTTAATTTCTCTTTCCTTTTCTTTCTCTCTCT
>VZTL01012044.1:0-47910 GCA_013400535.1 Scopus umbretta
TTTTTTTTTCCCCCCTCCAAACCAGGATTTAATAATTTCCCCTGGTAACTACATGCAAACCCAAACCGATCCATCCATAAGAACATTCCTCTTTCCGACTTTAAACTGGAAGCCCTATGAAGTGCAAGCAGCGACTCTGCGTTTAGGGTGCCAAACTAGAAACTCCCCAGTGCTGCCAGTTCAAACTTGGCAGGTTTTTAAAATTTATTGCAGCAAAAGAGCAAACCAATCAGCTTTGCAGCGAAGGTAACATGTCTTGCAAGCTCCCCGGACAAGGTAAAAATCCATTTACAAGGGAAACAAAATTTCAGCCTTTAACTAGGAAGTGATGACAGCTGCTCAGTAATTTTCAATGTTTATTAAAAATACTCTGGAGTGGTTTGTTCAATATTTAGTATTGCTTTATCTGCCTCCAGATCAGAACAGCACATGCTTTGATAACTGAACGAAAACCTCAGTTTATTTTCCCACTAGCTTTTCTGCTTCCAAAATTGCTGTTATTATGGAGCTGCTCGGTGATTCATGACAGATACACATATATCTTGCTACTTAAAACACACAAGCTGGGCTATTTTTCTTATGACTAGCAAGGCAGAAAACAAGTTTGGGAGACAACTCTCCTAAAAATGCTCATGGAGCTGCTGCTGCCCGCATTTCGACAGGCCCCACCGCTGCTGTTACCTCAGTGCGGGCTGGGTGCTGACAAAGGCGCTGTTTGTGGACAGAAAACATACCCCACTCCCACAGACCTTCCTGCTAAGCGAGGTTCTCATTTTGCTTACCTTAAAATCGTTAATATGCAAGAACTCATCAATGATAGATTTGCATTTTCTCTCTATTTCCTCTTCTGATAGTGAATGCTTTTCTTGTGCTGGAGCTGGGGGAGCTTCTGGCTTGGCTAGTAGAAATACAAGGAAAAAAACCCACATTTGGAAAAGGAAAATCAGCAGCATTCTCAGAGGCGACATCCTGAAACCAGAAGTCACCGGAGCAGGGTGTGTTCCCTGTCCCATCATCAGGCACGGGTCACTTCTTTCTTGGCTACATCTCCCCCTGTATGAATTCCCAACATTTCTGTGAATCAACCTTCTTGCAGAAACATAGCTGGCAGTGGCCCAGGATGCAACACCTTCAAAGCTCTCCATCAACATTAACTAATTAAGCTTTGAGCTGGTACAGCATGCTGCAAATTTAAACCATGCTCATCCATGGCGGCAGCAACCCAAAGCAATCTCCTGATCACATCCCCAAAACCCCAGTCCCCGTGAAGTTCTTTACAAAGCCCCAAAACTTCAAGACGAGCGTGTGCTGTGTCGTGGCAGCTGAGATGTATTCCTCACTGTAGCAGTTTCTAGATGTTTCCCAGGAAAGGAGCAAACCACTGCACTTATCGCAAAGATTCTGTCCACAGGGAACGTTGCCCTAAGCGTCCTCGATCCTTTCTCGCTAACAAACCAGCTCAAGCTGGCAGGAGCAAAAAGCGGGAGCTGCAGCACTGACAGGGTGACGAGCCACCCCAGTGGGCGCTAACGCTGCACTGCACCGAGACCTGCTTGGAACGAGGGCTGGCAATGACGCAGCGCTAAAGAGATACTGTGCATGGTCTGTCCCAGATCCCAGTCGCCGCTCTGGCCCTGGGAAACGTTTGGAAAGGGTGGATTCGGCCTTATCGGGCACTGAAGCAGCAGTTCTGCAGAACTGATGCTGCTTTCGGGGACTTCTAACCAGGAAACCAGCAGCAACAGTGCCAGGATGTGAGCAGGCAAGACAACGCCGTGGAGTGGCGCGTTGCTGGTATCTCCAGCCTCTCGGCTCTGACGACTCCTGCGGAGGAGCTGGCCCGAGGAGACGCCGCCAAGGCTGTAGGCATCGGTTGTGTTACGCACCGTTGGGGGGCAGATCACAGCTATGGCAGCTCGACGACGCGTCGCTGCCGGCCAAATATTCACACCGCTGCACAGAAATCTGTCACTTTTTCCGATAGATTTTCCCCTTGCGCCATTTCACACATCCAGCAAGATTCCCCGAGCGCAGAAGAGCCGCTTACCAGATTCCTTGGCTTTGTTCCTCTCCACTTCCGTGCTGTTTCTGTCCATCTCCATGCCGCCTGTTAACTGCTTCACCGTCTCCAGCATCTCCCTCCGCTGCTCCTCTTGTGCCTGATTGTCGAGCAGCAGCTCTTTACTGCTGCTGCCCCGTAGGAAGGTGTTGGGACGGGAGAGGGAAGGCGGAAGAGGTTTGTCGTTCTTCTCCCTGCCCGTGCTCCCACGACTGCGGAACAAAAACACGCGCGCTTAAAGGTTATGGTACGAGTAACCCCTGCTCACGATGCTGGTAACATCAGGACAGTATCCAGTAGGATAGCTTTATAGTAACTGCAGGGAAAAAAACCCACAACTGAAACCCAGCAGGATTGTTAAAGCAATAAAGTCCTTACAGCACCCACTTTATGTGTGGAACAGTGGATTTTATAACGTAAAGGCACCGTTTTACTCTGAAATGGTATGAGCGGTGTAATATTTTTACCCATTTATTGAAAAATAGCTTCAGAATAGTGAAGGTTACCAGCAACAGGCGACAAGGATCTGTCCTATTAATGATTGTGTTAATGAGCAAGATGGGCAAAACGATACCAAAATGGAGTAATCTCCAGGAAAACCAGAGTTTTAAGTGAAACAGGAGGGAAAACATCAGTCGGACAAACCCAAGAAAAGAGTCCGGCAGCTGGTGTGCACTGGAAGGAAGAACCAGTGACGTTTTACATGAACTGTACAGTTATAAACCGTGTCTAGAGTTAATAAATCACTGAGGGTTAACACAAGTTTCACGCTACAAGCTGGAGTGGCTGTAGCCCTGATGAAATCGGGGGGTGTGAGAGCACTGCGCGGCCTTACGTAGGCATTGCAGGATGCGGAAGCACGGGCAGGCTTGGTCACGCCTAACGGGAAGGGTCAGACACAGCCAGAGTGGTTTAAGAGCCCTGCTAAACTTCTGCAGGGATTTCGGCACGTTTTTCTGGGTGAATAAACCTATTGACCCAGCTGAATCCACAACCACTGAAACCAATCTGCATACCTCTTCATTAGAACGTTTGATCTGAAGAGTTTTTAACCTGTTATAAATTAGCAAATGTATCCTTTAGATAAAGGGTGACCAAAAAGTGGAAACTAAAATATTCTCCGTTACGGCTTTACAAATTAGTACTACCTCTCTCTCCTATGGTATTATAAAAGACGCATGTGTTTCAAGTTAGCTCAAAGTACCCGGGGCAGGGGGGCAAAGACCCAGCCACTGCTGGAAACTCAATGAAATTCTCTTCTTTCTGTGCGCTCGTAACTCGAGCAGCAAGTGAAAAGCGCAGGCGTACAGACAGCAGAAGGGAAAAATCACCGGCGGTCCAAAGCTTACCTAGTTAAGGCCCTGCGAGAATCTAATTCTGAGGATGCGGATGAGGCAGATACAGATGAGACTGGAGGCTGCAGTGCAGAAAATCTGTTCAAACTAGTGGCACTTGGTCGTAAGGAGTCTAGGAGATTGTAAAGACAACGCAGAGAAGAGCGACAACGAGGTCAGTGGCTGCTGACTCCTTGGGCACCACAGATCATTTAAGCAATCGCTGCTTTCGGAGTGATGGGGAGAGAACGGAAGGGAAAAGGCCGGGTCCTGCCCCACTTCAACCCCGCTTGCCAGGCCGTCACGCAGAGACGAGCGTTCCCACCCAAAGCCGCTCTCGGCGAGGACGGCTGGTGGCAAAGCAGAGGGTGAGGACCTGTCCTGACTTACCCATCTCGCTTGCCTTGGCTCCGCCACTGCTGCCCTTTCCCCAGCTGCCCAACTGGGCTTTAGGCACGAGCTGAATCTTCTCATCTATTGTGGGCTGTAAAACACACCAAGAACAAGGGCACACCATTAAAACGCACCATTACAAGGGCAAATCGTACATCTTAATTATAAATGGGGTATTTTTTGGCAACAACTGTGAATCTTGTGAATACCAAAATACGCTTTAACACATTTTTGGAAGACCAAACCCCAGCCAAAGACGGAGGATGCAAACAACAAAGGGCTTCACAGACAGCCTCTTCCAAAGTGTCCGTGAAAGACACTCACGATGACCAGGAGCTGCTTTTTATTGGAAACTCTGAAGCGCAGTAAGGAGGAAAAAGCAGGATATATCAGCACTTGGAAGATGTTCAGTTTGTTTGTGATGAGTAAAAGGGTCCTGCAGCCCACTCCACCTACCAGTCAGGGCTTTGGGGGGAATCTGCACGGTAACCAACAGAAATCAGAGGGTGAAGAATGACAATAAGTTGCAGAACTTAGAGGGGAAAAAAGTAGTGTCTGAGAAGAAGAGAACATTGATTTTACAATGCTCAGTAGGTGGATTTATCGACAAGGAGGTTGTGACCCCACAGATCTCTTTGTATGAGCTCCTCTCTCCTTCTGACAATGCAGCTGTGGTGGAGCTACCTCTCTGTACTGTATTTGTACTAAACGGAGTAGAAGGACTTTCCCCAGGTGAGCTGTAAGCCCAGACAAAAGCAGGCTGAATCCCTCCTGCTAATTAAGTTTTGGAGTCTGTTTTATGACTTTCACAAGGAACAAACCAAGCTTGATCTACAGAAGGGCTACAGTCTGTCCGGGTTCTGCTTTACAGCTCTCCGAACATCCAGGAACTGAGAGTAAAATTCAAGGAGAGTGACATTAATTGGGACAAGGGAATGCCTAGGAAACACCCCGATTTATATGAAAGATGGAGTTCTCCTTGGCGAGAAATCCCAAAGCTGTTCTGAAGATCATTAAAAAAGGAGAAATCTTCAAGCTTGCCTAACCTGCAGCCTGAAATAAATGTCCCAAAACCACCACTTTAATGGTAAAATAACAGGAAGACGCTTATCTGGAGGACGAGTGTGAAAGTTTAGCACATACTGAGGGATGCAACTGCACCGCACAGAAGGCCCGAAACACTGTAAAAGCAGACGCAGCTCTTCTCGTACTACTTGAACCTTTCAAGCCGGGAGTGCTGCCATCTGCGATATGTCAGGAACATTTTGTTTTCAAGATGAATGCGGCATCCTCATTCTACTAAGCAGCAGCATCAGAATAGAGTCTTGAGAACTTGAGGCAGCAAAGGATTTCTTCCAGACAGGTGTCTGAGACGCCTTCTGTAATAGCCATGTATGTGCTCCATCACACACGACACCCCAGCTCACAATCTCTTTTAATCATTTAATATAAACACAGATTTTTCCACCTTGAAGAACTTCTGGGTCACTAAAAGGACACTACAAACCTTAGAAAAAGTGTATGCACACTCCTTTCCCTCAGAACAAGCAAAATAGGAACATTCAGAAGACAACAGAGTCTTCCTTTGCGCTTTATTTATGCGCAGTACTAACTGGGGATTTAAAATGTCCCAAAAAACAAGTTTTGACCTGTAAACACCGTAGCGGTCTTTCCTAGACAGACAGATACAATGAAGACCTTCATTGCCCTGAACAAGTCTCGTGCTGGCACCTACCTTGGTGATTTTAAGGAACTTGGTGGGGTCCAGCACTCTGCTGTTCTTTGCCCCCTGCACAGTGTTCCAACCGCCTTCATCGACCCGCTGGACACCTGCCAGACGACAAACACAACCGCCCTTAGCTCATCCCCGCTGCTCCAGCGGCACCCTGGGAGAACGCAGGCGATCGTCTCCAAGTTCAACAGGAGGAGGGAAAGAAAATGGCACGTTTCTGCTAAGCCTCAGCACAGTTCTGTGCAGAAGTCATCTCTTTTGGAGTGTTTCTTCAGCCTCAGATGACATAACGAGCTTGCCTGACTTCATTATTACAAAATAGCCTTGACATAAAAGATCTCACTTTTCAAGGGCTGGCCTGGTAGCGATTCTTCCTGGTCAGATTTCTCAGTGTGCGTGTTCTTGCGATCTGGACACGGCTGCATACACTGTGCGGTCACAGGCTCACAAAAGCAGCAGTCGACATGCCTTTGCTAACCCAAAGCCGCGTTTGTGGCACAAATTTCAGCAGTGCTATGCTGGTCTAGTCCCCAAGTTCCTCACCTTCTCCTGACATCAGCTTTAGGATAATTAAAACAAAGTCTGCGTGTATGCTCTTTACGCCCTGTTTTCATGGCACTTTCATTTGACAACCCTTAGTATTAAAGAATCCCAAAGATGACTTTCTCCTTACCCCACTGTGTCCCAGTCTTCATTTTCCCAGTCACTCCAAATACACCTTCAGGTAGCGCCAGCCTCAAGGGCTGGCAGCAATTTAAGGTAATGCCAAGACGCTTTCTCATGCCAAGTTAACACCTCACAACTTTAACAGCTAAAGACAACATGGTTACTCTTGAAATTAGACGCTATTCTCTTGAAATTAGATGCTGCTGTATGCAAGAATGGATGGCAAATCTGACTCCTATGTAGTAACTTGTTATAACAGATTTCTGGCAGCCTGTCACAAAATCAAATATGGTTTGCATGAATGCGAAACTTAAGCACTATTGGTCTGCGATTGTTTATTTTTACCCAAGGGATTTGCCCCCCCTCAAATCCACACAGCCAATCCATGGCAAGTTTGCTCCTTCTCCAGCCTCAGCCATAATCAGGCCCCAATTCCCTCTGCCCATTACACTTAGGAAAAAAAAAAACAGACTTTTTACCCGGTCTCCTCTTCTCTTTGGTCATGAGTTGTTGGACCTTCCTCTGTTCTTCTTGCTCTTCAATCTTGGCTTCTTTATGAATCTGCTCGATGGTCTTCGGGCCCTGGTCTGCTCTCCGTGACACCCAGTTGCACTGGGAAAGAACCAAACACGTGCTCAGAGATACTTCCAGGGAAGCATCGTAAACAGGGTATTTTGAACACCGCGAGCAAGGCCTAATCCTCCCACCCTCGTCATGTCTTAGAGGGGCTGCTCCATGACGGACTGGGGAAAAAATTTGTGGAGCTGGGTCACGTTGCGGACATGGTTATCCCAGCACCACCGGTCAAAGCTATGTACTCTGGTACATAGACTGTGGTGTACGTTTTGGTGGAGGATGGAGGCTGCGGTGAAGACCCGATTTTGGAGAGGCGTGACTGAATTCAAGACATTTTAACCCCTAGCATCCTGCGCATTCCCAGCTTTCCAGTCTTTCTAGGTTCAGAGGAAAGAGAAAGACTAGAGGGAGGCTGCTGTCACTCTCTATCCGTTTATTACTGACACTGTTTGTTGGAGCCCTTCCTCCAAGCTGGAGGAAAAAAATGAAACCCTGAAAATAAAGCAGCAAGAAGTGACCGTATTTTATCTGGAGACGGTGCTTTGCCACTCCACGGATCATGATGGCTGAGACAGGAATCCTGCAGAGAGAGGTGGAGCTGTCTCTTTGCAAGACATTTCCACTGCTTGATGTGTCTATTCAACCATACACTGCAGAGATCCATCTACCTCCAGCACAACCAGACTGTCTCTTGATCTCGCTACAACCTCATTACAACTTTCAGGGTAACTGTTTTTGTGCACCCTGCAGTCAAAAATGGTGACTTAAGCCTCCCGAAAACCCCAAACCAGCTCCAAAACAGCTATTTGAGGTACAAGTAAAACCGCTCAGGACTTCAGGACAGTGCTGCCTTGTGGCTAAAGCCACGCTGCTATCAGCACCTGCGTGGGTGACATTACAGGTGCTGGGGAAGGTTTGTGCAGTCGCGTCTTCAACCGCACGGTGCAGCGACACCCTTCACTGTACAAGATCCCAGCTTTAACACCTGGGCTATGTTCAAAGCCATTGCTTGATGGCAGCACGGGCAGGTCCCTGTCTGCCCTACGCGTGCACTTGTCTGTGCCAAGTTATCTCCTACCTGTAATTTTTGGAGCTTAGCGTGGACCCACCATCATCGTGCTCTGGTGGAGCGCAGACTCTATTTGCTTTTGTCTGCACAATATGGCTGGTAAACAACTAGCAGATGCCTGGTTGTGCTAGCAATCCAGGCTATTATAGGCCCGTCTTTCGATGAACTCCATACTGCCGCGAAGAAGAGCCCTCAGAGTTTTTAGAGCCACACCAACCGGTCCCCCTCACTTGTGGCGTTACGCGTCTCGGAGCACTCTGGTCCCATCAGCACAAGTAAGTGCTGGCAGGGAAGAGAGCCAAGCAGCACACCTGGCAGACAAGCACAGGGGATGCTGGAGGGAAAACACACCCAAAACCTCTCCTGCGAAAAGAGCTCAGGCCCGTCTGCTGCCATGGGGCTGGACCAGTGCGGGCACACGTCTAACATTAAAGCAGAACCGAAACACCCCACGCAAGCAGTTAACCTGCCTAACCACCTCGGCCTTCCTTAAGGCAAAATGGAGAGATTTCTTGTCTTTAAGCAGCCAGACTTTTGGGACAGGGGGCAGAGATCTCCCCCCAACATCCCACTTCTGCTGTAAATACCGTAAATCCCTGCTCTTACATGAGAGCAAATCCAGCCCAGACATTAAAGGGAACATGATCTTTTACTTACTTGAGTTGGTACCTACCAGCCTTAGGTCTATTACATCCTGAAGCATGAAACGAATCCTTGAAGATGTTTTCCTCTCTTTCACAATCTTCTCCATCTGATTGAAATACTGGTCCATGCGAGGCTACACAAGAGAAACATCATCATCATCCATGTGTCTTGGAAGAAAATGAAAATACTCCCTCAGGTGGGGAGTCAGCGGGTTCTGCATCACAGCGTTGCTGTGCCAGAAACGCATCTGGGGACCCGGAGCTGCTCTCCGGAGCAGCGAGCGCTGCATCTCGTACGCTCCCGCCAGGCTGGATTTGAGCGTGCGCAGAGCGGGATGTGCAGGAAACGAAGCACAAGCCTGCGGGCACCTCCTTCGGTCGGCACACGCTTTCGCTGCGTTTTTAAATATTCAGAGAGTCTACACCTGCTGGCTGCACGTACAAAATAAACTTGCCCTCCATTGGAAAACAAACCCAAACCCAAACCAGTGTGGGTTGGTTTTTTTCCATGGTACAGCCAAGCTGATCTACTGGCCAGCTGCCACCAAAAAGGGGAGGCCTGCTCTACCTCTGCGCTCCTCCCTTTCCTATCGGCACGCGTGCTCACATCAGCCCAAGAAAAATCGGCTCAGGAAACTACCCGGGCATAAAACTAACCCTGCAAACATCGCTTCGATGCTTTACCTCCCTGAACTGTCCCAGCCGGGGTCAGGCAAGAGAAGCAGGGGCAGAAGCACTGCTTCTCTCAACAAGAAGCTGCTTAACGGGCTTAGCTGTAATATGAAATCCCACAAGCTCCTTTTCAGCCAAAAAGTCATGATGTGATGGAATCCAAATCAGTTTGCACTAAGACACGAAATGGTATCATTAGAGAAGCCTCCATTAGGTCTAAATTAGACCCGCCAGACTCCAAAAAGCCTTTTCCCCCAGCATGGGGCCTCTGGCTGTTTTAAACAGAAAGTTTCAGGGCAGTTTTATAAACTGTTTCCCACTCCCTTCACTAAAAACTAGCTAAACCCTCTTCTTTATGCTTCAACAAACAAGAAAAAAACTATTAAAATTTGGTTCTGGCCTTGCCTTGGAAAGTTTCAGCTCAGAGCAAATGTTTCCAAAGTTAGGAATGACAGGAAAAATATTTAAAATGGACTTTGTCCAGAAGCTTTAATTATAACTATCACTAACACTTCAGGTTCAATAAAAACACAGAATAAGATGTCTACCCCATTAATAGAAAATAAATAAAGGGTTCTCACTCCATCTTGATAGAAACAACAAATCCCAAAGACGGGACACGGACAATGGGACATTTCTCACAAGGGGTAACACCACATCCACAAGCACTTCCCTGCTCCCGTGCGACGCGGTGCCAGGGCTCAGGCTTGCACAACCGGCCAGTGCACCAAAATGTGGGCTTTTACAGTGTTTCCATGCTCGCAAAGACTGAGATGGCATCCAGGACTCATCCAACATGACCTCAGCTACTGCTTAGAAGTCAGACCCCGTTTTCTTCCCAAAGCACGTGGAGAAATTCAGTCCCCGCTTTTGGCACTTTCAAACCTGCACCAATAACGCTGTTGCGTTAACAGCCTAGGGTATTTAGTAGTTAGCCGGGGGGATTAGTGGTAAACTACGCTGTTTTGGTCAATGCTCCACAAAACAGTTTGGGAAACTGTTTCTCCGTAAGGATCAGGATTGATCCACCGTGATCCCTGCAATCCAGCACACTGTAAGGGAACTCCCTTCCCCGAGCAGCTGAAAACAATTAGCTCAGTTTGTTTCCAGAGCCGACTCTGACTGATTTCTGGCAAAACCCTCGAATGATTTTTCATCCCAAGCCTGGCTTTTGTGAAGAAGCAGCAGGTTGGCTGTGCCAAGAGAAGCTCATCGAGTGTGTAATGCTCCGTGCTATATATACGTTTGTTGGAAAGTCGGGAGGAGGATGCTGGAGCGCTGCAGTTGCAAAACAGCTGCTTCATTCCAGCAGAGCTGGAGATGATGACGACACAAAATAAATGCATCCACCAAGGTTCAGGTGGAGGTTTAGGCCAGTTAATGAGAGGATTTTAGATTTAACCCAAACAATACATTCAGTGGTAGATTTCGTAGGTAATATAATGGTAAAGAAACAACTCTAAATCTTAATGGTTTGGAAACTAGAGATAAGAGGTGGATTCTATTTGGAAAAAGAAACCCATAGGATATGTTGAGCACTTATAGAGCATGTGCTTGGATGAAATACGTGGAAGCAGGTAGCGATGGGAGAACACCGTTGAAAATCATACGGACACTCAGAAAGGGGCAGAGAGGAGGGAGCAAGGTCAGGCCGTGCTGAAACATCCACAGAAAAGCGGATGATTTCCTCATGCCGTAGAGAAATTCCTGAAGAAAAAATAAGTCCTCAAATAAAACCACCCCACACCCATTTTTCCAGCCCTGCCCTGAAAGCCTCATCTCTCACTCCCAGTCCTGCCCTACCTTTGCCTTCTCAAAGTCCAGGTCCTTGCCAATGGTAGTTAGCAGGCGGCAAAGGCACTCAAGGGACTCCTCATCATGGTTTTTCAGCAGCTTTACCACGCAGTCATGCATGATAGCCTCCGTCAGCATTTTTAGTTTGAAAAGCTCGCCAATGAATTTTATATTCCCAATGGATCTCCGTCGGGCTTTGTCCTTGGCCTCCTCCAGCTCATCATGGAGCCGTGTCTTCTCCTCTGGCTGTAAAACAGAAAAACAGCTCAAAAAAAAAAAAACCACCCCAAAAACAACCAAACAAAAAAAACCCATGTTCACAGAGCACAGGACTTTTCAAAAGATCCAGTTCTATGCTTACAGTTGCTGTTGTCCCTGTTCACTCTTTTTCTCCTAAAAACTAGAAAGAGGCTAGAATAAACCTGCTAATCAAGGCAAATATTTTTTATTATACTCGGCCACAGTGACAGAATGAAACTCTTGACTCCAAAATTCCCCCCTGCCCCCCAGCTGACTGTCATCTTCAAAAGAGATCATTTTCAGAGGGAGCTCTGAGAATTTATGGGGAAAAATACCACTTACAGTGGTAGCAGCTTCAAGTTCTTTCTGCTTCTTTTCAAAGACGTCGTCGTCCGCCTTGTCCTTTTCAAATTCCTTCTGGCAGCGATTTAACAGCAACTTGCGGAAATTTACTGTGCTTCCAGGTTTGTCTGCCATGGGCACTTTCAGCTGTATGAGAAGGAAGAAAAACATCAGCAGAAATACGGCTAAACTCTACATACGAGCGAGGTTTCCTATAAGCCATCCATGACATTTTATTATGCACTTCATATTCAGCAATGCAAGTCTGCAGGGCTGTGACAGTTAAGCGTCACGTCACGATTCCCAGCCAAGTTTTACACTTCACATGTAAAGTCGCACTCAAAACTTGGCTGACGCCACCTCTGCCCGGAGACAGATTACATTTCCATTCACGGGATCCTTTAAAAAGACACATTGCTTAAAAACACCCATGTTACGTGCTGAAGACTCTGGAGCCGCGCTCCTTCGTTGCATGTCATGAAGGATCGCGGGGAAGAGGGGATTATTTTGTCCCAAGTTCACCATCTGAAAACTAGCTGTCCCAAGGCTGGCTCGGCACCTTGGGCTCCCCTTTGAAATGAGAGAAATTGGACTTTCCTAACATGATTCCCTGCATCTTGTGACCTGCCAGAGTGATGCGTTGTCAACTCTCAACAACACACCACTCCAAGCAAAGCCCTCTGCCCGCAGGCATGGCCAACAAACGTAGAAGAAATCTGTCATATAAATTATTTTTATTTACGCTCAGAAACTAACATTTAACTCTGCTCTTGCCACTTTTATATCACTGCCAATCAGTTCACAGCGATAACGTGCAGAACATTCACCCGTGCATAGGAATTTCCCGTTTGGCTTTGGTGACTCTTACCGTTACAAGACATCTGCACATGTTGGCATACGCCACCGAGAAGCTCGGTTCATCGATAGCCTTCTCAAAGACCAGGTCGATGACTCCTTTCAGTCTCTCTTCTGTATCTACCGTCAGGTCTGTCACTTGCTTCATGAGCTGATTGAACATCTGGGGTGTCAGTTTGTTCAAGATGCTTCGTACCTTGCGGAACAGCTCCTAAATGACAGAAAAACTGTAAGTTTAAGCACAAATCGAACAGGTGGCTTTCAGGAACGCGCTAGTCTGCATCTTAAAGGCGAACAGAGATGACGTCCTACATGAGCTTCTGGGAAGTTGAGTTGCACACAGACACGCATTTGTGGACAGTCCAGCTCCAGTTCTAACTCAGCTACACCAAAGACCAAAGCTGCAGGGCAGGATTTTTGGAAATGCCAAAGTGCTTTTTTTCAAGTGCGACAGAGGCACAAAGCCCTTGCTGCCACCCATCTGAAATACTCTTCTTGATAACAACTCAGCCATGAGATATAAATTAACAGGGAGTGGCCGCCCCCTCCCTCAACAAGAGGTAATTAGCTTCTCCTGTATTTACTTGAAGGCACACGCCTGTCCCCCCCAAATGATAATTAGGTCAACAACACTGCCGTTAGCTCTAAGAACAGAATTCCAGTGTCCTTCAAGACTATCTCAACTTATCCTACAAATTACATGTTTGACCAGCAGGCAAATACCTCCGCCCAGAGCGGCTGCCCCATGAGGAGAGGAGGGGGGGAAAGACACAGAGAAAGCTTCAGAGACAGCGCTGTTGGGCTGGGCAGGACAAAATGACAGAGGAACCTCAGTCTTGCCGAGGCTCGGGGCAGAAACAGTCTAAAAGGGGATGAAAAGCAAGTTCTGTGCTGGAACGTCTGAGGTTGTTTACTTTAGAATGGAGACAGAAATATTCTAGTAAAATAGCAACAGAAAAACAATCCTGGAAGAGAGGTAGTAGGTTGTCTGGTGTTCCCTATTGAGACTTGCTGAATATACAGGATTGCCATTTAAAATCCAGGTCAAGAATAAACACATGATAAAAAATAATCAAGGTAGGGGAAAGCTGTGATTCAAACTGGAATTCATTGCCCTTTTTCACTGTCTTACACAACAGCAAAGGCAAATCACCACCTTCCTTCTGTTACAGACTGCTGTACTCAGAAGCGCTTGCTAATGCTCTTACCTGGGTTTTGACATTTTCTGGGTCCTCGGTTTGGTTTTCTCTCTTCAGGCTCGGCTTCCAGGCGTTCTCTGCCTTCTTCAGGTGGACGTCCTCCTTCACACACACAGTGATGATCTTCCTGGGCTCTCTCCTCTGGCCTGGCTGAGATCTCCTCGGTCCAACATTCAACAACTAGGACAAAAACATTCCTTGTTATATCCCCTTTTAAACTAGCATCTCGATAAAACACTCCAGGGTGCATGCCAACACCCGCCAATGGCAACGCCGACCATCGGCAACTCCTCCTAGGACTCTGCGGACTCCCTCCAACCCAACACACTGGTCCAGGCTGGTCAGAGGGAACACCAAGACACCAAACACGCTTCTCTCGGGCAGCTTTTCCCGAAACAGATATGGGATGACCGCTACCTACACACATCAGCAATGCTCCGGGTACTGCTTAAGCTGCAGAACTCAAGCCGACTGACCAAAACTGCCTCTTGAAAGCCAGAAACTGTGTAACTGAGACATCGTAGCAAAGGCAACTTTAAGGATTAAATCAGTCCTTACAGGTGTATTTCAAATGTGCCATCCCAAGCATTAGATAACGATAAATTAGCAGCTCTGCCAAAACCGTTAAGTTTTACTGGAGATTCCTTCAAACAGAGCCATTTTGAGACAGGAATTACAGAAAACACATGGAATGGAGCATCAGTGCTGCTCCTACATCGTAGAGACATGGATCATAACAGATGTGGGTCAAACTCTTTGTAGTTTCACAGCAGAAAAGGAAACACAGTACTTTGAAACAGCATCAAGCGCTTCTCTGCAATCCCGTGTAACATGATGCTCCTCCTGGTCAAACGCAGTATGAAAACTGCTGAAACCAGGGAGTTTTTCATCAGTTGTACAAGCGATAGGGCACAAGACACCCCCAAACTCTCTCTTCATCATCCGGAAGCTTCTGCTTAAGGACTAAAGGTATCAAATGTTGTCAGGAGGTTATTATTCCCCTGCGCTCAACTCATTTATTAGAAACGTCCAACCTCAATGTAAAAATTAGTGCAGCAACAAAACTCCATTATCAAACCCCGTTACTTTCCACAGAAGCCATTAATCTCTTCGGTGGGCAGTAGGCAACCTCCACATGAAGGATGGGCCATTTAAAACATTTATTTGTTCAACAAAAGGATTCAATGAGTGTCAGAGAGGTAAAACCATCTCAGTTATTCAAACAGCTTCACTGAATACCTGAGGAGAGGCTCTTAGCCGGTGGCTCTCATGGCACGTATCAGCCCCATACCCACCTCTGCGTAATTAAAAAAGAAAACTCTCCTTAAAGGCAGGAGCTTGTATCCGCGATTTGAACCGCTTGGCTTTGATGATGCAAATACGTGCCGCCGATGAAAGCAAGTGAACGTCATCACTGCCGCTGCCGGGGCTCCCCTTTGGGCTTTGTTATGTGATAACAGCAACAGACCAAGATGTTGTCAAAAGTCAATGACCTCACGCCGTGCTGTGCTTCCTACGCTGAGGCGACGCAAGGGAGAGGGCTACGTGGTGCAGCGTGTTAGCACGCTGCCCCGCCACTGAGGAAGACCGGCGTTCAGATCCCGCTGGCACGCGCAGAAATAACCCATCAGACTCGTTCAAACTTTTTCGGGCGCGCGCCGTAATTGTAACGCAACCACGTGAGTCAATCGCTCCTGAGAAACCAATGGTGGAACGAGATAGCAAGAACGGGGGGCCTTCACGATGCTTTTGTGTGTTAGAAGTCCTCCTAAAACAGTTGCCATCCCTCCCTACAGCCCCTCTCTGCTCCCACCCAGAGCCCTTGATCGACACCAGACTGACGCAGCAGTCTGCTTCGCAGCCCTGCGTTGAGACATCCGCCTCTGGTTTTAGGCAATTTCACACAATTTGGCTGCCCAGGTTCTAACCACGCCGCAAACGTACGGCCGTGGGAAGAAGAAACTTCCCTCCAGCTGAAAAACCAGACAATAATGCAACAGAGAACCGACCAGTTTCAGCCACGCGCGCTAGACCTCATCACACACCTCCTTGCCCACGGAAAGCTTGGTAACCGGAGCCAGACTGGCAGTGTGCCCTGAAAATCAAAATCTTTGGGCTCCTTTCCCTGAGGAACACAGGCAAAGCCGACGAGAGGTGATCTGCGGCCACCCCATCTCTCTTGCGCAGAGGCAGCTCCGGTCTGAAGGACCTTCCAACCGCAGCCGGCTGCAACGGAGCCACAGAGGCACGAGTCCACGCGAAGGCGAAGCGTTGGCTTTTAGAGCTACTGCAGCTCCCTGAAGGAGGTGACTACTTCCCTGGAAAAACTGACGGATGCAAGGACCGCTCTGCACCTCCTGAATATCAGTATGCAACATGTCACAGACTTCTCAAATCTGGCTGCCTTGGAGACCAGACCTTTAAGTACATTAATAGAACAAAGACTTTCTTTAAGATTGGAATTTTTTTAATATCTGTGAATAAACTGTTCAAACTGTTTGATTAGGTTTTAAAAGCAGTGAACAGAAGCCGCCTTTGAACATGTAATAAAATAATATACAGATCAAACTTTTAAAGAGAAAAAAAACAACTGTTTTTTTTTTGGTTCCAAATTTACAAAGCGGCAAGTTAAAGAGGAGCTTGAGCTCATGCCTGGCCTCCTTTTTGCAACGCAGTCCAAGTAAATAATAAAGGATCTGTAGCACCTGTGATTACAGCGCTACAGCTTGCACTGAAATAATATTTTCCACCAAAGGAACGGAGAAGTGCTTACCAGTTGTTACTACATTAATCTGAAGTCCCTGTCTTCCGGATGAAGAAGGGGGAAAAAAGAGGAAAGCAGAAAGAAACAGGGAGAAGCCTCCTGCAGCAGAGCCAAAAACTCACAGCAACACAGCACGACCTGGTGCTCTCCCTCACAGCGCGCTTCCGCTCTTACGACACAAGTCATGGCAATGCTTTAAAAAACAACCAAGAAACTAAAGAACTGCTTCTCCCTCTGCAACAGGCTTCAAATGCAGAAGGTGAAATTGAGAGTAGATGCTAGGAGCAGCTCTCCTTCCAGGGAAGCACAAGAACCGCGGCGACTCGAGTTTTCATTGCCTCTCAGGAAGGATAAAAGCAGACGCATCCCGCCTCGGCGCACGGGGACGGACCAGTCTCTCCAACCCTATTGCTCTGTGTTTGCATCCCGGTACCCGCTGCGCTCAGCTAACTTCTCATCTACATCAAAAAGCCTTTATTAGCCACAATTTGTTCCGCTGTAATTACACCCCTTGTGTTGTTCGATGTGACGTCTGTTAGTTCTAAAAACAGTCATACAACACGTTTAAGCGAAAAGAAGGAAATAAAGACAAAAGCCAAGGAAGCAAAACAAAAGATTCTCAACGTGCCGAAAGCTTGTTAGCGCTGAGCTGCTCGACATTATTTTGAGGGCAAGGAATAGGCAGTGGGGTTTAATGGTTTATGGGCATGGCCTGTGCAGAGGTGGAATGACCGAGGTGGACAGACAGCGTACACGCAGATTTTTGCCATGCTTTACGAGAAGATAACGTCTGATTTTGCTCAGTGCTGAAAACCCTCTCATCCAATAACCGCCGACGTCACAGGACAGCAGGGCTTGTTAAATAACGTTACCTTCCAACCCTCCTCAAGGAAAATGTGCAAAGAAAGGCTCTACTCTGTAAAGGCGCAAATGTAAGATGTATGTTATGTGCTGAATGCTCCAAATGAACGGGGTAAGCGGGACTTACCTTTTCTCCCCCTTTCCACAGGTCTGCAAAGTGCAGACCCCTCGCGGATCCCGCTCAGGCCAACGTCCCAGCATGCCCTCAGCTGGTGATGTCCCACCCACCACTGAAGACTGCCTAGAGGGGTACAATGCAAGTCTTGTTTCGTTTTTTTTTTAAACACTGTTGCACCTTTTTGTAAAGTTTTCTGCCAGTCGTTCTTTATCAACAGTGGGCGTTAGGGAAAAAGACAACTCTACAAAAAGGTGCAAAGACTGGGGGGGAGAGGGGGGGATTTGGCTTACCCCTATCGGCAGGTTCCTCAATGGTGGGTGAGGCGAGACCAAGAGAGGGCATGCTGGGGAACCGCACCGAGCCAGGGAAGGCAATCCAGGGTTGCTCTGCACTTTGCAGGCCTGCGGAAAGAGAAAGAGCAACAGGGACGTTACCAAGACACCGAGAGGCTTGGGACGTTCAGCGCACAAAAGGAGAGAAGGCGCCGGAGTACAACCTGCAAGTCCTAAATATAGGAAGTGATATCGACCTCAAACAGCATCAAGGTTTTGGGACCGGGTGGTGCTCCCAGAGAAACCACGACACTGAAGCTACTCCAAGACATGGACACGCACCCCAGAACCGCGGCGCCGGCCACAAGACCGCTCTCAAACCAGAAATATTACATCAACTCAAAATCGCCGGGTTTGACTCCGAGCCTCCTGGAACTCTGCACACTTGGAAGTCAAGGTTATTCAGTGATCTCTTCCGAAACCAGCAGTTTTGAAAGACAAACAGCGGCTATGTCATTAGATATAGCTAGATGGATACACTGGATGTATCTTAACAGATGAAGAATCAGTAATTGCACCTAATGGAGGCAGTCGCCATCCTCCAGCTGCGGCTGACTGGGTGGCACCATGCTGGGGGGCACCTGCACCCCGAGAAAAAGAGAAGGCAAAGGCAAGACAGAAGAATTCAGAGAGGGATTTCAGAGTTTGGGCAAAGCCAGACATAGGGAAAAGGAGAGAAAATCAAAGAAACGCAGAGGAAAAGGCAGGAAAACAAGGAACGAAGTGACCAAAGCAAAGCAACACGTGGAGGCATAGAGAAAGCAAGAACACACACAGGCACTGTATATATATATTTTTTTTTTTGGGTTAGTAAAATCTGTTTGCTCTATTGGCATGTTTTATAGAACGGACTCCTATGATGACGCACACTGACGCTGGGTTGCTCTACGAGAAACGTGCATTGCTCGCGTGCGACTGCCAGGTCCTCAGCGTGGAAACATGTTTCCACACCTCTCGCACGGGAAGCAGGGAAGGAGATCAAATCCATTTAAGACCAATACGTACCGGTTAAAAACATCCGCAACGTTTTTCTAACTTCCCTAAATTTTGACAGCCATGAAAACATCACCCTTGCATTCATCCTGACAAAACCAGAACCATCGGAGCATTGGAAGAGGCCCATAAACGTCAAGACGGACTTCATCGGTGTTAAGGCCAGTTTTTAAATTAGCAATCTGGGGTAAACTCACACTTCCAGATACGTTTCTTCCACTGGAGGTTTGCCTCCCAAAATCAGCAAAGGCTGGCGTGAAGTCCGGTCCTCGAGGTAGTATCCGAGGGTCCAGAGTTCTCAGGGGCAATTTCGGCTGATTCACCTGTGTCGTGGAGCAAGAGAGACAAACAGGATCTGTTCAGCAGGTGCTGGAGCTACCAAAGTTCATGCAAGTCTGCAGACAACCTCTGCTAAACCCTAATAGGCATATTTAATATCCAAATTAATGCTTTCAACAAGCTGTGCAAGTTTTACGCATCCACACGTACACTAAAAATAAGCATTTAATTTAAAATACATCTTCCGCAGGTGACTACTGAGGAAACAGGTGGAGTTCAGAAACATTTCGAGGCTGGGCATGACTTATGGAGGATAAAATTATGGCGACACGGGCCCGCCTTCCGCAGAACGAATGTGATGGTCTTGGTTCGGGATCACAAAACTGCCACCTTCCCTCAAACAAATGTCTTTTATGTTAACAAGACAGATAGCCAGCCGAGGAAAGGAAGCTCCAAGGCAGACAGAGCAGTGAGAAGCAATCACGGAAAACTAGTACGTGAATGAAATCATTTTGGGAACAAAGCTGCGTTTTACAATTTGTCTGGCTATGAAATTCAGAGTGGAAATGTTTCTGCACACGAGAATCACCTATATCCTGAGCTGTGCTTCAATCTTAAGAGCGAGTCTCTAGTGGTTACATCAAAATCAATGAACTACTCTAGTTAGAAACGAGATGAGAATAAGGTCTTGGTGTCAGCGCTTCAGAAATAACAAGGATTTCAATAAGCGCAGACATACAGCAGAGCAAATCACATCTGCAACAAGGCTGGACAGAAATCACAAAACTTCTTGAGAGTCAAGGTTTTAAAGATCTTTTATTAGATCAGCTCATAAATACTGACACAACCGTTTCAGACCAAAAGAAGAGTTTCCCCAAAATCCTGCCTGTGCTTTCTACCCGCAGAACCGATGTAACAGAAGACACCGCCTCTCTGTTCAGTCTTGCGTTGCTTAGATCCTTAGTTCTTCATGGTTATGTCATTTTAAATTTTAGTAACAACCCGCTATAACTTAATCCAGATAGAGACCATTACAAGTGTGTCAGTTTTTATATCATCTGTGCACATTCATTAGGCACCAACACCTCTACGGGAAGAATTTTGTGATGGGACATCAGCCAAACATTTCCCCTTCCCGACAAGTCGGCATCGAAACGCTCAAGCAGTAAGGCATGCACTAGGGATCTTTACTGATGTTAAAAAAATGGCACGCACCTGTTTTATCGGCTCTCCTCTCACCTTGTCGAGAACCACATCGCTTATGGGAGGCAGCCCCTCTGGCTTTTGGATACAGGCAGGCATGAACTGGAAATCCAGCAAGAATTCCCGGTCGTACTGCTTCTTCCCCTCCGGGTCCAGGGGCTTCCACTGCTCTATAAGGAGAGAAGGTGCCTGAGATTCATAGGTAACAAAAACCTCCGCTCTCCGAGACGCGTTTCTGGTAAATCCAAAGGGAAGAGATTGCTACAGCTGCTTGGGAAATTTTAATTTAACTTTATTTTCATTCTGAAGGCAGCGAGGAGAGGACTACGCTTCACATTAAAGGCACATAAACAATGGGGAGCACACAGCCAGCTCCAGCAGCAACCACCCACGGAACTAATCGCTAATTCCAGTTTTAACCCGCGTCATCTCATTTTAACTCTGACTTCCACTCTCTCGTGTGACATGATGAATCGGGGATGATTCCCAGTTTCTGGGTAAAAGTGCCAAAGTTAAAGCGGCTGGTTTTGTGTAAAAGCAATAAACGCAGAGCCAAGGAGAGGACCACACACAGCAAAAATATCCTTTGAAAATGTGAAAAAGCCGAGCCTTTAACAACCCATGCTGGAGATAATGGAACCAAAAGCAAATCCACAACCACAGGCCACGCTTTTAAGAATTACAGCTTTTCACCCATTTTTTTTCAGAGGGCTTTCTGGGCAGAACAACTGTGGTGCAGAGGACCTTGTCTGATGCAAATAAAAATGTAAACCTGCAGCCATCTCAGCGCAAGGAAAATCAGCACCCGGTCGCCTAGAGACAGGATTTTCTCTGCCGGCCACAGAGTTTGTTTGAAGTTAGGAAAGAAAACATGGACTGGCTCAGCAGCCAGGTTAACTGGTCAGGCCCCCGAGTGGGCAGCACATTTTTATCTGAAGGAAAACACCTGTATGAGATGCCGCCGTCGTACTTCACTGACGCCAAACGGCGTTGCTTGGCATTTATCCAGCCATGCAGGTTGGCTGTTAAGGTTTCCTATTATTTCTTTAGTCCCTGATCACCAGCGTTAGGGTTGCCATCATCCTTGTCCCCGCAGAGGCCACCAACAGGAACTTCTTTCAAGTGATGGGTTTTAATAACCGGGAATGAAAACACACAAAAGTAATATCGATTTGTAGCTCTTTGTGCAGTTTTATTTCTACAGAGCTTTGGGATAAAAGGGTGCAGAAAATGGTTTGGCTGGCTAGCTGTGTCCCAGCCAGAATTCCCAGCCAGCTGCCTATCCACTGTGCCACACCACCCTCCATTTATCATGGAAAAGTACCGACAGCAACAAGAAACAGTTTATGTGTACAGTTTCCTTCTCCTGGAAGGATCTTCGCAAGCTGTTTTAACGTGAAAAGCAGCTGGGCAGCGTCACAGACAGGCCTTCTGGATCCCCAGCGAGGGGGGAGACTGGGATACAACACGCAATTCCTCTTATGGTCGACCAAAAGGCAAAGGCTCTTTTCAGAAGGGACAGAGCTGAAATCGGGGATTATTGCACCAAGTGGCCAGGTCTGCTTTGCAGCAGACAGGTCCGACGCGTGTTGCTTTCCAAGGGATCGATCCAACCCCTCCAGCTGAGCAAAAGGATGTCCAGATCCAACTGGGACTGTTCTGACTGCCTCGAGTGTTTCAGAGAGACAGCTGATGAGTTATGGATTAACCTCAAGATGTGCTTAACTAACGAACTGGTAAGCTATCAGAAGTGTGTGGTAAACTATCGAGAGGCCTCTGTGTTTTCTCCAAACAACACGATACGACCAGCTTAATACAAGAAAAGCAACTCGGGCGTGTGTCAGAACAAAGCGGCGCCGAAATAACAACCGCAGTGCAATCACTTAACGGTGGTGCTCCTTCCTGACACCTTGCCCAGGCTCTCACGGTCCTTCCTCGTTTTGTTTTCTACTCTTTACTTTCTGAGCTCTTAAGAAACTAATTTATTTGGAGGGAGCTTCACCTGAATAAGAAATGGCTTAAAAATTGGTAGCAACTGAGAAGTCATTCTCAAGGTCTCTCTCTCTCTTAATGAGGCAAATGAAGAGGTTCAGGTCTACAAATTAAATATCTTAATAAAGAACAAAACCAGCCCTTCGGTAGACTACATCCAGCGCTAACCAGCCACGAAAGGACCACATCCTGCGAGCCCACACTTGAATTGTTTTATCAGAACTGCATGCTCACAGTTCAATAGCAGAGCCTGGACTGAAAACCACATACCGTTCCTTTTCTTTTCTAGAAATCTGAAGATCTATGCAACTGTTTAGCCAGGAAATGAAATCTATTAACACACACATACTCGTATTTAGTACCCAATCAGAACTTTCAAATCTCTTATTTGAGAAGTATGTTCACTTATATGGAATTTCTTGGATTGCTCTTGGCTGTCGATCACACAGGAATCAATTCGCCGCCACTTCCGCTGTGCTGCGGCCAACATCCACATGCGCAATAAATTCACGGAGTCGGGGATTTTCTTCTCTTCACTGCCACTGACAGCAGAGAAACAATTTTCCTCTGGTGTCCCCCCCCCACCCCAAAGGTCTCTCTGAGCCTGTTGGTTAGTGGATCCCGGGAGAGCTGGACACGGTGGTAATGCTGTACCCGCTTCTGGCCCCACTGGAAGCGCCCTTCCTTCCGTGGGGAGGACGCAGGGGACCTTAGCGGCTCTTAAAGGAGGGAGGCAGAGAAAGAAGCGAGCATGCAAGAGGCCGAAACAGGATTTACCTGGTTTATACTGGTACACTGGCCCCTCGCTGGAGCTCTCTGTGAAGCCTGAGTTTGCATCGGTTCCTTCTCCCTCTGAAACACTCTCGGCACCATTCCGCACAGGTTCTGCTTCCTGCTCTCCATTTTCTTCCACAGGTTTTGCTTTTTTAAGTTCAGAGGGGTCTCTCTCCGGCTGAAACCCATGGCTCATTTTCTCCTGTTCAGATTCAAGTACTTTGTCACCTGAAAGTTCCTCTTCTACTTTAGGCTGAAGCACAAATGGAAACACAGAGGTTACATTAAAAACACCCTGCCAAAATTCGAAGCACGCAAAATGGCTCTTCGTTTATTCACACAGCATTTTTGCATATAGCAGGAATACATATATGCATCTTAAAACAGCGATATGGAACAACACACAGACCAACCGGTTTAAAAAACAAGATTATCTTTAAAAAAAGATTTATCAGTTCGTTCCCGGAGATAACCCACCGATAATTAGAAGTGCAACTGGAAAGAGGTAGCGCTGCCCATGAAATCCCCCAGGAGCTACTGGGATCAGATGGAAGGAACTGTTACACCCTACAGCGTGACAGCCATGAGCAATTCCAGCCTAGAAAGACAACCTTGCTTCTTCCCTCTCCTGCGGCTCATCGGCCACTTTAAAGGGCACGCCGTGCTCGTTTTGGGGGCATCCTTCCTTTTACTGTATGCTTCCTCCTGCTAATTGGAGCAGATCCCAATAAAGAAGGTAATGTGACATACAGCCACAATTTCAGGATCTCGGTTTCAGGAAAAAGCATTAGTAGTATCCCTGGCTGTTAATTTTAGTGCTCTCCAAGGCTGCAGCCTTATTCTGCATTCAGACAGAGGAGGCGTTAGGAACGCACTTCTCCTGGGAGAAACCCCAACACGTCTAAGCATTAAACAAAGGAAAGGCTTAATCGAAGGATGCTCTGGAAGAGGCTCTCGACCCCCTCGCCTCCCTACCTGAGGGCACCGCATCCTGAAACGCTTCTTCCACATTTTTCAAGGCAATACTCTGAAAAATTAGCATCGGTGAAAATGCCGAGTGGTTCAGGAGACAACACTCCTCCAATAAATGATGAAGAAAACGTACAGAGAGTATTAACTTGCTGGCCAAGCCCCAGCAACATCCTTTGCTCTCTGGCTCGAAAAGGAGCACAGGGATGCTTTTAATTTCCTTGGATTACCCCATCATCAGCTTTCCCGTTGCGCACAGACCAGCGGTCGCAGCGTGTTACCTTGCACGTGAGCTTTTGAAGCGTCTGTTCCCCCACAAGCAGCGGGGACGGCATTTACGTGCCATTCATAACGCGTACACGAGCCTATCTGCTGTTTCGGTGGAGACACCGCAAACGCTTGCTTATACAAAGGCTGGAGCACCGTCCGCTACGCTCAAGACTGACTCTGCAAACCGTGCTTTTAGAGCAAAACGTTCAACGACGTTTGTGGTAAGGGAAAGTTGTGGAGGAAATAGCAGATGAGTAACCACCGAAGAAAAATTGGAAGAAGCCACGCTTCTCTGCGTCACATCTGGTCGACATCAGTTTTTATATATGCACAGGGCAGTCTGAATTTTTACATTTTTACTCTCTTAACTCCTCTGTGATCTATTCTAACCCAGATTTTACCCAGGATATTAAACAAAGAGGTTCCTCCTGTAATATCCATACCAGAACGGCAGCAAGGGAGATTTTCGTTACTCATCTAATTACTGCAGAGGCGGTTTTGCCTGAAAACGTCAACGTTTTCTGTTCCCAGCTTCTCCTTCAGGTGGTCAAATGGAAAACTAACCTTCGGCCCTGACATCACAGTGACATCACTGTGCAACAGAACCACCAGCGAAATGTCGCCTCGGTGGCCTTGGGGACCCAAAACGGGGCAGTGCTGAGGGCCTCAAGCCCACTTTCCTCCCACCCTCCACTGGAAGGACAGCAGTTACATGTTCTTACATGACGGGGGTTGTTAAGTTAAGCAAGAACGAAGAAAGCTTGAAGAGCTTCAACAGGGAACAGACTAAAACCTGTTGTCTAAAGGATGGCGCAGAATATCACAGTTTCTCCCCAAAATGGTCTGCCCCAGATCCTTGCAAGACAACTAGGAAGCAGCATCTCCAAAATACAGTTTCAGGAGAGGAACATCATCATTAAATTTGGATAAAGGCAGACTGCGGTTCCCTCTTACCTCTGTTTCTGCCTCTATCACCTCCTCAGTGGCTTGGGTCCGGTCTTTTGGTTTCTTCCACGTCTTTGGTGCAGTTACAGCTGTTTGGGCTGCAATATAAGCGTACATCTATTACAACACTAAATTACACCGAGCAAATTTGGCCGTGGGCGATGCGCTTCCCTCTCGCGCGCTGGTTTTACATACAGGAAAATGAAGCAGTCGCAGCCTTGCGGAGGATTCAGTTTGATATAACCACTTTTTGTTCCAATGCGGTAATAACACAATCGTTAGTGTGACATTAAAACACGGTAATTGTTTTACAAGTTGCTCACTCAAGCTCGAAATGGTCCTTGCGATAGAACGGGGTTTATTACCAACAGTATAAGGATCATGCAGGGCAAAAGAAAACCTTTGGAAACAGATTTTTTTATTGAAAGATCAAGTATTGGCTAGGAGTGAAGGTTGTTCTCAACCTATTTTTCCTTAAGGAATATTATAAGAATCAACCATCATCTGGACCATAACCATAAACAGGTCAAAATTCCAGTATCACATCCAAAAGGACAACTCCTTCGATCCTGCAGCACCACTGGCTCTCCTGAGCTGGATTCGTATTTCAATTTAAAAGCAGGTTAACAACTCCACCATTCATTACTTTCCCTGGCCAATTCGAAGAAAACACCATATAATATTTCTAAGATCAGCAGTGATTTACTCTAATCACTTTTTTTCCCCCGTGAAGGGTAAAGACACCACACCATGTATTAAGGAGACAAAACCATAATCCAATGTGCTCGTAATTTGTTGCAAGTGCGAGCATCTTAAATTCTGATACAAAGCACATATGCGTATTTAACACCGGGCATAAGCAGAATTGACTTTGTGATTGAAATTTACTGCCAACAGATTTCCAGCTCGAGCCTTCGGTTTCTAGCAGATACTACGGAAAAAAAAAACAAACCCCACAGTGTGCACTTAACGCAATAAAATACAATTTTGAAAGGCTCTTCAGCTACGGATAAATGAAAAGCGTGTTAATAATGGCCTATTGTGTTCCTACGGGCAAAGAGGAAACCGGGTTTGTCACATCCCCGCTGCCCCAAAAGATACGCAGGAGCCTCAGCAGCTTCTTCCCAGCGTTTCCCTGTTTCGAGGGTGACTATGGACCTGCAGAACACTGCGGGCTGCGGAAATCACTACACTCAGCATGCTGGCCCCAACCCAAAGCGCAACAGGAGCTATCGGCGCCGATAAAAGGTTCTTATCTTTGTGCTAAACGCCACAAAAGCAAAGCTTAATTAAAAAAAAAAAGTCTAATTCCAATCTTCAAACATCATCTGGTGGTTCACAGAACTGATAGTTTCATAGAGGAACCATCTGCGACTCCCAAACTCCGAGTCCCACAAGCTCCATCCATCACAGCACCCTACGGAGGAACTTCAAGCCTGAAGAGCAGGGCAGAGCCCCAGCAGTAACCCTGAATTTCCTGGGGCTCACAGGAGAGCAGAGGCACGGATTGCAAAATGGCTTTGCCTTACACAACCGGGGATTAGCTTTTATTACTGCCAGCAGAAGTTCCTTGTACTCTCGCAAGAACAGCCGAGTTATTCTCACCATCTTGGGGTGAAATGGGGGTTGGGTAAGGACCAGGTGTCCACGCAGGTGGCAACTTCTGTCATTTAGCAAAGCGTGGACCTAAGCGAAGCTCCATGGTTCCCTCCACCACAAAATCTGCTAAAATTTAGAGAAAGTTTAGTGGTTTTCAAAAGTCAACCACTGTTTTAAGGGCTGGACATCAGCCCCCCCCCCGCCACAATACGATGCCTTCTTGTTGGCGATGCCACTTCCACACTTTTGGGGGATTTCTTCAAGGAGCGGGTCATGTCTGCACGGCAATGACCTTTTAAATACTGCCATAGCCGAGTAATTTAATTGATTAACCCCAAAGTTTTTAATCTGACAGAATTTCACTCCACTCGAGCTCAAACTATGCTACGGAAGACATCCACGGTGTAAAATAACGTTTCCTTTTTAAACGCACAGAAATAAACTCAGGGGCAGGGATTTGGGGTTGATAGAGGTTTGGGGTGTTTCCTTCCTCAACTGTCGGGACGTTAACATTATTGCTTCTCAATAATACCGTTTTTGCACCATTTTTTGGCAGAAGAAAGCTAAACAAAGGATGTGATCCTGCCGAGCCTCCTGAACAAGTCTTCCAGCTTTTGCCTTGTTTTAATCGTGCAGATCCTTCTCCTGCTTTGGGGCTTCCCTGCACGAGGACGCCTGGCCGGAGGCTTGCCTTTAATCCCAAGACAGGGCAGCAGCCTCCGCTTAGCCCTGTCGCTTGGCACCCTGTAACTCCGTGCTAACACCCGACCGTATTTCAGAGCTGACTGGGGTATGCCGGCGAGATCTCCAGAGACATTGCTCAATTTTTCCCCTCTTAAAATAGCAGACATCAGATTTTTTTTCTGTTCAGTTCTCATTTCTGCTACAGGAACTGACTCAATAGGAGAATTTATGCTAATGTATGCCGAGAAAATAAAGTGAGTTCAGGTGCCAACTCTCCCAAACCCAAAACCCAGCCAGGACAACGGTGCTACCTGGTGCTATCTGAAAATCGAGTTTCAGCTGCGAGGCACTCCATGAGCCGTAGGAAAACCAAGACGTAACGTGTACAGTTTGGCTCTCAGCAAGGGAGGTCTCCGGACACTTCTGGTCTTTCTCTCAATTTTCCGGTCCCCCCAAATGAAGCATTTTGCATGCACACCACTAATCAAATTCGTTCTCAAGTGGAGGTTCATTTTTGCCTGCATTCACACATTTCCAGAGCTTGTTTTCAGCCCACTTTGATGTGTTAGGTGGGAATTTCTTTCCGCTGGAGAAGGGATGCCAGCAGACCCAGCATACTGCTGAGCTCTTTGCTTATTGCTGCTTACAAAAATAAGAGAGAGAGCAACAGTGAAAGTACTGATCGACATTAGAGGTCACATCTCGTTTTTATGTCCTTGCTAAGTACTGCCTACTTTATTACTTCCGCTCTTTTAAATCTTTTTTTTTTAAGACATTCTCCTTGTCTTTTATCATTTGAATTATAACACAAGCACAATTCCATCGCAAAGCTCAACCGAATTAAATTCCTCTAGCTGCTGTAGGACTGGAAAGAGTAACAAAATCCTCCTTTCCAGACTATCCTGGACACCATTACTGGCGATAACATCACCACTGGAGAAATCTGCTCAGCAGACCCATTTCTCCAGCTACAAAATGTTCTTCAGTGGAACATCTTTTGCAGGAGATACCAACCCCAGCAAGTCCACAACCCATCAAGAGAAAGGGCGAAGGCAGTCTCCTCCCCGATGTGGGTGCCAGCTGCTAAGCATAAATTAATACCAGCTCTTACATTCTTATTTTTCAGCCAATGTGCCATAAAAAACCAAAGCAAAGACTCACCATCGCCTTACAGCTCAGGGGAAAGAAAATATATTCCAGTGGGCTATGGCAGCAAATAAAGAAAAAGGCGATACCCGATTTATGTTTCCGGCTCTCCGGCTTTGGGTGCTGGAAATATGTCTCCAAAATATTTCCAATTACTGCCCCAAGTTGCTTGTTACAGCCTCCACAGCTAAGAAACCCAGGGACTCGCAGTCACTTGGGCTACTTTATATTGAAATAAGTCTCATAAATTAGCTCTGCAAGAAACAGCCCTTTGAATTCAATGTGTATTAAGCTCTTTTGGCTTCCTATGTTCCTAGGAGTTCTGCCTGGGACAGACATCAATCTCTTATTTTCCTCTTTGCTTCTCGTAATAGCCATGATAGAAAGATTACATCAAAGACGGGCATTCAGAGCATGTCCTAAAGGCTTCAAGTCTCTGGTAGCGCTGCCTTCTTTACAAATTCCACTCCACCAACAAATTTTTTCCTGTTTTGTTCCCCAAGAAGCACTGGTCCCTCACCGCAGCCAGCAAAGCTACTAGAGAAAAATGAGAATGTAATAACAAAAGCAACTGCGTGTCACTGACGACTTTTAACTGCAGCAAGGTTTTTAGTAAGGATCGCAGGCTGAGAGCGGAGTTCCTCTCTTGATAATATCTGTATTTTTTTTTCCTTTTAATGAAGATGAGTAGGAATTAATTACTTTAAAAGCTGTGTGCTCTTCCCCTTTGCAGATAACAGCTCTGCCCATCCTGAAAACCTCAAGATAATCATTCCTGAACAGGCACGAACGAGATCTGCTGCCTGCACACACACAACAGGGGGAACGCGTCTCCTCTAACCCCACATTTCGGCGAGTGCTCAGAACCGAAACGCAGTCAGCGGCAAGAAACCATACCCCCAGGTACAACATCCTGCTTGCAGATAAAAACCTCCAGTTCTCAGTGGTTTAATGCTCTGAAGCCCACCAAATCTTCCCCATTTCCTAGGAGATTATAAGCAAGACCAATGATGCTGATGAGCAGGCTACGGGTAAACCGGCTGCTACCAGACACTGGGATCGAACCACTAGAATGGCTATCTTCATTACGCAGGCCAATACAATATAAGGCGTTAAGAGTAGATGGAATATAGCGTAAAATAAAAAGGAAAACCAAGCATGCTCCAGTTTCTGCAAAATAAGAAGAATACAACACAGGTGCTCCTTTAGACGTCCTCTGACCTTGGAAATCTGGTGGCGACCCAACGCCAGTGGAAAAGAAAGAGTAGAGGTTCCCCTGGATCCCAAAAGGGTCGGCTCTGCTCAGCTCCCGTCTCTTCCTGCCAACACCGAAAACCTCATTTTCTTGAGCCGCAAAAAAAGAACAGCTGGAGAATGAAGACATTTAAGGGAAAGCCTCTGCGGTCTGAACATAGTTGTTTCTCTCTGTACCCAGCTTGATGGAGCAAAAATAAAGTTATTGTTTCTCTGACTGCTAAATAGAAGGTGTATTCTGTACAGCGCTTGAGGAACAAGCAAATAATGTCATGCATCCCTGAAAAGCTGTTGCCTCCATGGCAAAAGATGGGATACACCTGCAAGTCTCAACAGTACCGCCCCGCCACGTCAGGGAGGAGGTGGATTAACGTCTCATTCAGAAAAGCCCACATCTTTAGGCAGGCCAGGTTATAACTATGAAAAGGACACTCAGGAGTAAGTGCTGCAGCAATTAGATTATTCTTAGAGTACCTGAGTAGCCTCCCAGTCAAGTCAGATCAGCTACCGTTCAAGGGAATGAAGCGGTATGATTTGTGCCCTACCAAACTTCTCTGTAACAAGTACACGCTTCCGCTGAAAACCCCAAAGAAATATTGTCAAAAGACACAGCTCACGCTTACCACCACGTGTTTGAGAAGTTTCCCTTATCCCAGTTTCTATCGTGTCTCCAGAGGTCATAAAAGACGACTCCTGGCCTTCAGTCCAAGAAAAAAAAAACAAAACAAAAAACAAAAACACCAACCAAAACCCCCCCCGAAACATCCAGCCCTTTCTCTTTGCTCCTGAAGTTCAGCACCTGTATCTTCCCATTTTCCAGCGTATGGCAGAGACATGCAGTTCCTTGTTCAGCCTAAACGGACGCCTGAATTAGCAGTCACCTTCAGATTACGTTACTTGAATCTCTCTTCCCCTCTCCAAGGAAGAACTGGAAAACTATTACTCAAAAAAAGGTTGGCGGAGAGATGCAATACAGTTAAACGTCATTCAAGAAGGGGTAAAGCACAAAAAAATGACTTGGAGAGATTTTGCTTTCCTTGAAGTACTGAGCTTTTAATAGTAATCAGAGTTTCAAGTGAACTTTTACATGACTTGAGAAATATTTGTTTCTCTGTTGCCAAAGCCAATTGGCTAATGTGTGCTGTCTAGCCTAATGACATTAGAGCATTAAAATTAATCTTCTGCATAATTAAAAGCCCAAAATGCTGTAAGATTTTTTTTTTTTTTTAATTTAAACTACAGGACATTACAAAGCAAGCAATAATATTGCAAGCTGGAACCTGGCTGTGTAAAACCTTATTTACAAAGAGAGTCCCATTTCTCTACTTTGTAAGGAAATTAATTTGTGTTATGAAGTAGCTCAGATTGAAAGAACAACAAGTACCAGAGCAGTGAAATGACCCGAGTAAAATAAAAATAGAAAAAGATTAACAGAAAAAAAAACACAACCCTGAGGCTGGTATAGTGACGGGATCTTTCTGATCTTCTCTAGATATTGGGTTTTATTTAAGATCCAGCATATTGACCTAGCGCAACATTACACAAATATGGAACAAGGCCAACCTCAGCTTTTCCTTTAATTTAATCCATAGCAGAGTGTAGTCCTAGATGCTACTGATGCCATGACACAGCTATCGCTTGCTTATGAAAGAATAATAAAAAGAATGGAAGAATAAAAAAGAAAGAATAATAAATAAATAAAACCCCCCACCCTATTTTAAATGTTACTTTTAAAAAAACCCCAAACCCGAATCACAAACTACTGTTTCTTTTTTGTTTCTTGTCCAAACCTCACCAAATTCAAAGGATATATTTAAATAAACAACCGCAGCTTCACGGCTCTGAAAGGACTGCAAAACAGGGTATAAAAGATGCGACACATTTAAATGCTTTAACACGCTAGGCATGCATAATAGCCACCATTATACTCCCCCCAGCAGCTAAATACAAGTAATTGACTGATTTAACTTCTTTTCCACAGTTTCATTTCCAGGAAGCCCTGAAAAAAAAAAAAAAAAGCAGTTTTCTATAGAAAACACAGCAAATAAAAAGACAGTGGTCTACATCAATCCATTAATGCTAAACCAGTGATGTGATAGGACACTGAAACCAAAGGCAGATAACAAGACTCCGAGAAATAGCCTGGATTTTTAAAAGGCAGCCACAGAAATTTCAGTTTTTAGTGATCTGGAACAAGTCCTTACGCCTCCTGAACTAAAGCACCTCGTTTTCCGAAAATTTCAAGAACAGCAAAACAAGAACAGCTGAGCCGAGCGAGGAGAAGAGGAAATTTCGCTTAAGTGTTACTTTGCAGAGGAAAACCAGATGCATCGTTAACTGAGGCTGGGCAGATTGAGGTGTGTGACACTCGGTGCGTCAGTCGTTTGGAGGAGCTTTAACGGTCCGTTTCATTTACCCACATCTGGTAACACCACGACACAGTTTTTATAGTTGGAAAAAATACCACCCCACCAGTTTCCAGAAACCGCTGGCTCAGAAGGTTCACCCAGAGGGCTTCGAGGTCTGAATGGTAACCTGGTTTAAGCACAGGCTGATAAATCCAGAGCAACGGATCTTCAAACCGAGCGGTCATCTCGGAGGGAACAAGAGCAGTGTCCTTTGAACTCCCCCGTTAACAGCACTTGGGCGCGCTGCCCTGTATCACCGCGAAAGCAAAACGCTGGCAGCTGACAGGAACCCAGCCAACCCCGGGACGCACATCCGAGTCGGCTACTTCTTTTAAGAACAATTACGAGGCTTTTATTTGTCCCTGCAAACCAAGATTAGCATTTCGCAATCGCAACAACGGTCACGCAGCACGATCAGATTTTTTTTTTTTTTGGCAGATAGAAATGGAAACACCTGATGGAAGAAGAACCCTGAAGACCCCTTTCCTTCATACTCCAGTTTACTGCACACAACCACGGGCCAAACACTTACCTGGGACAGGACTCTTGCTCGAGTTTAAACTCTGAGCCTCCGTGCTCTCCTCCAGTTGCCCATCTGCTTCTGTCTCTTCCTTCTTTTCCGTATCTTTTACCTCTTCGTTAAGAGTAGTTCTTGTGCTCTCCTCTCCTTCTAAATCTCCCTGAACAACAGGGAGGGCACTAGGAGATGGAAGAGGAGGTGGAGAAGGAGTTGTAGTGGTAACAGCAGCAGCAGCAACAGAAATAGGAGGAGAGGGAGGCGGAGGGGTGGGAGGTGGGGTGGGAGGAGGAGAGGGAGCAGCGTGAAGAGCACTGGAAGATGGCACGCTTTCCACTTCTGCTGGAGGTGCTTCTGGTGTCTCCAACTCAACAGTCAATGGCGCAACTTCCGTCTGGGCTACATCTACTATGCTCTCTGCAGCAGTTACTTTTTCACTAACTCCGTTCATTTCATTAATTAGATTAGTACTAGCAGTCACTGGAATATCACTAGATGCTACACTACTAGGCTCCTTGCACACCTCGGCATCACCCTCTTCCACTGGCGAAGGGTCTGATGTGTCCGTGCAGGGTGCGGCATTAGATATAGGCATTGCCTCCTCTTTTGGGGAAGCGAGTTCACATTTCTCCTCTGAGTCAGCTGTGAACGTGGATTTACTAGAAACGGCGACAACAGCAGCAGCAGTAGAAGAAACAACTGAGACGGGAGCGGCCGGGCTCGGTGATGGAGCAAGAGGAAGTTCTGGTGGGGTTTCCACTGAGGTGGCCTCGGTCGTCTGGCCAGCTTGATCTTTTTTCTCCCCAGTAGGTTCTGGTCTGAGGACTGGAGAAGGTGGTTTTAATACTGGCTCTGGTTTTGGCTTCTCTTCTGGGAAAAGAAAAAAAAAAAAAAAGGCAATGTTACAAACAGCAAGTCAACTTCATTTTCCTTCGCTGTCTCTATCTGAGGCTCCTGGCCTTGGCTCTCCTTGCCTGTATTCTGCCCACTATTCAAGAACCTCCGAGGAAGACACCAGAGGCACCTGAAGCTAACCTTAGCATCTAAAGGAAAAGTCCAGACAACCTGCAGCGGGAAAATCTGAAAACGTGACCGCTGCTTCTATTCTTCTGAATGTAGGCTTTGCAGTAAACGGCAGGCCTTTCCGGCAAAGGCACGTAAGTATGTTATAAAATGTGGATTTTTTTTCAGTAACTGCTGCTGAAAATAGAATTTTTCTTGACAGAAATTACAGAAGAAAAAAATATGCTTTAGTTCAATTCTGCCTCAAAGGAGCCTGGGGTTGTAACAGGTACCAGCAACCCGCAGCCAGTCTCTGCCACTGTTCCCTCTCTTCGTAAAACGGGGAAACTACTCCGCGCCTGTTCTTCCACGTATGCCACGCGTCATGCCATTACTAATACGTGAGATGCATCTAGTTTATTTTTCCACTTGTTATTTCTCAACTCCATCACCCTTCAGCACATCAGACCAAAGGACGCAACCTCCCTTGGTTTTGTTCTAAATTTCAGCAAAGATAACCTTTTCCCAAAGAAAGGAAACCCAAAAGGGATCGGAGAACAGCATCACTACCTCCTGACGTCTGCAGGCTAAGGGTATGGAGCAGGGCGGGAAAAGCACGGTGAAATACGCACGTGTATCAAACCAAACCCCGAACTACTGTGCGCAGAGAAGTCCCTGCACTCATCCCGTGAGTAGCAACAGACCTTGCAATGCCACCCCTGCCGCGACCATCATGCAGCTCCCAAAGGCCTGCTGCAACTCCGTTCAATGCTTAGTCCCGCTTCTTTTGAACAAAACATGAGCCAAGATCCTAAAAGACTCTCTCCCACCTCCGATTTGATGACAAGCCGTGGACTGCAAGGTCTTGCTTAGGAAAGCACCTCTGCTACGGCTCTGCAAGACGGACGAGACGGGGATCAAAGTCGATCATACCGAGAGCAGGGACTCAGGGGTCCAGTTCCTAATCACTGGTACGAGGAGGGAGCTCTGCTCTGCTCCACGTATGCAAACGCCCCAAGGCCTTCTGAGCACTGAAGCAACAGGGAACCCCTTTGGGATGCTGCCACGACAGCGAGAAGTAATTCTGGAAAAGCCAGAGGGACAAACCCTGCTGTTCCGGCTAGGAAACCAAAGGCCATAACCAACTCCGAATCACCAAAACTCTGTTTGGCTATTCGTGGTCTTTCCCAGCTCTGCTGGCTTTCCATTTGGGGCTTATTCAACAGATGGGCTGAAGAGAAAGGGTTTTTGAAGGAGAACCCATCCGAAACCACCTGGAGCATCAAGTCCCATCTTTAGGAATAGCTGGAGCAATGAAGAACTTTGCTTCCAGCCGCTGACAGCCCCAGCAGCATTACAGTGAGGACCACGGCCAAAGCAGTAGCTTATCAACTTAATGAGGCACGTAGGGAGACGGCTTTGGATGAGGATGAGAAATGAGGAAAAAAGATGGGAGAAAGTGTCCCGACAGCCGACTTCGATTCTGGAGCCTCCGTGGAAGAAAAAGGACCCAGGAACTGGTTTAGGAAAGAAAATGCGCCACCTCCGTTTTCTGGAACATCCTTTGCAGACAACTCATGGAGCATTCTTGACATTTACAGCTCGCTATAAACAACTGCTGGATAATCTCTCCCTTGAGTCAAATGAGATTGTTCAAAAAAAAAAAAAAAAAAAGGCATCTGAAGTGTCTAGAAAAACATTCTTGAGGGATAAAAAACATAGAAAAAAAATACAACTGCATTTTAAAACCAGTGGTTTAAACACACTTTCTTCTAACTACACCTCATTTGGGGAATATGTTAGCCACCAATAGAGGCTGTGTGTGCAAAATCCAAGGAGAAAAGTAATTTGAGGAGGGCGGATTTCAGAAGAATGATGAGCAGATTTGGCAGAGGAGATGTAAATCATAACTTGACCAACCACCATGGAGAACAAATCTCAAAGTCCTGGCAAAGGAACATTCATCCCTGCCAACTATTACAGAAAGAGTCATGTGAAACCACATGGAGTTGGAAAGGGAAAACAAAAATCAATGCAATTCATCCAAACTGAATCAGGTCCCTTTGCCTTCACATTATATTTAGAAAGTATTCACTGGAAGCGCTAGGTTCTGGAGCAAAGCTTGCTCCATCAACAGATATTTTCTAACATTTCCAGATAAATACAAATCTCGCAAAATTACTCTTCATTAGAAATACTTCTACAAACTCAGCAGGACAGATGCTTTCTATCTCCTCCATGCAAAGACACTAAAGCCAGAGAGGGAGCTGGGTTGTTGGGTGGTCGTGGTGGCAAAGACTGCCCAGAACAGTGGATGAAGAAGATTTTACTGGATACGGGAATTCGTTTCTGCTTCGCAGTGTTTATCTGAAAATAATCGCTGGGCTTGCTGCCATTTTTCTGTCTTTTGTCCCGATGCAAACATGTGCGAGGCAGTACTGACGCTGGCTTCGCAGGCACTTTTTGGAGCACACGTTACTGAGTCATAGTGTCAGCAGAGGGGCTGACAGTTTTCCAGACATCAGGATCTGACATTAATCTATTTTCCACAAACTGTGTTATACGTTCTCCACATCTGATACATTGCAGGATTCGGAAAGAGGTTTAAAAAAAATAATAATAAAAAAAAAAATAACACCACCACCAAACGTCCCGCTGAACCTGTGCAAGCCGAGTAAACGTGGACAGCTCTGATTTCATGCACAATTATATCCCATTACGACTTCTGCACCAGCCTGGCCTGCAGCCAGGTTCCTGCATGCTCTGCCATCAGCCTGACCTAAATTCTCCAGCAATATCCTTGCCTTCCGTAGCCCAGCTGATACCTGTGGCCCAGGGGCACCTATAGGAACGCCCGCTAACTGCTTGCCCCCAAATAATGCTACTTTTCAAGGCAGCAGTTCCTGTGTTCCTCCAAATCATATATGAATTTTGAAGCCTGAAAAGCCAGAAACTGCTTTAAAAGCAGCAAATGACAAATGCTTGTCTTTTAAAGAAAAAACAAGGATATTAAATGCAACGCAATCCCAAGTTCAGCCTCACTAATGACTTCAACGTAAAAATAACAGGGACTGCAGATCTTCGGAGCGAGAAATAACAGAGGCCGGGTCTGCCGGCACAGCACACGTACTCCGTTCCTGATCCCCAACCCAGCGAATGGGCCAAGTGCCGCGCGCAGTTATAAATAACTGCAAAACGATCGCTGAATATCACAAAATGAGAACGATAGCTTTATACCAAATTTCAAGTGAAGCAAACAAGCGCACGAGGTGAAGGGCACAAGGGGGAATCCGATCCACAGGATGAACGCGGTGGAGGGATCTTAAGGGGAACAATAACACTGGTTTTAATGAACACTTGCTTAAGGAAGCCATGCAATCCTATCTATGACTATTTTTATTTTGGAACAAAAACTGCCAGCATCAGGCACAAACTGAAAAATTATTTTGATACCTTGGCATGTATTTCTGGAAAGACGTGCCCCCAAGTCACTAGCTTGGTTTAAATAAATAATTTTAATGGCGCCTAAACTTCCTTCACCTTTTATTCGCTCTGTCCTGTGACTGACACCACTGCTGCTCCCCCACCCCGAGGCCACAGTCGAACGCTAATGGTGTTATTTCAGGGCTCGCCTTTTCTCTGTAATGCTTACATAAACGTGCTCTTTAGCAATTTTTGGACTGGAACAAATGTTTGAATCTTTCTGGGATGGAACAGAGATAAACACAGGAAAGCTCATCAGTGTTAAATCCCAGTTCAAGCCCTGATTTATATTTAAACCAGCACAGTCAGACCTGTGTAACTGACTAAATAAAGATCACTTACTTCCAGTTTACTTCCAGTTGCCTACGAAGGGATTAAGTTAAATAGGGAGAAGAGGGAGAAGACTTGCTTGTCCTGGGAATACAAGTTTTCATACACAGGGTTGCAAATACTGTGGCGTTACGTGCTGGATTTTATGGTTCAGCATCCACTTGCGACGCATTTTGGTGCCTGCATGGCGGGCACCCCGCACCTTGGCGTGCTCGGAGCGTGTCCCTGGCAGCGAGCAGGACTCGGGCATGTCGGCAGAGGGGGGACACGGACCGGGAGGCGCGGCTGAGCCAGCGCTGAGCAGCAACGCGTGGCAGCGAGCCTGCGAGCTGCGTTCGGCCGGTGCAATCGCAGTCCATTTGACGTATGTTAAACCTACCCACAACGTTTTCAGGTGACAGAGGCGTTTAAGTTTTGCACAAAGATCTAGACAAAGCCATAGTCCCGCTTCAAGTGGGAGATGGGACCAGGCGATCTCCCAAAGGTCTCTCAACCCTTTCTAGACACTGCAGCAGTCTAGAAATGTATCCGTGGAACAGTTTTCACTGAGGGAAAACCCTGAAGTCTATGCTATGGCTGTAAGAGAGCAACGTTTTCAGTAAATTTTAGAATCTGATACAAATTAGCCTGAGGGCTACTTCCCTTTACTTTCAAGCAGTGACCGTGCTGCTATTTGGATCTGTGACATCTGAAGCATCAGAGGCAGCTTCTTCCCCCCTTTTCTAGAGCTGTGCTTCTCTGGGGCTTAGTTCTCCTCTAGCAAACAGGCGGGGGGGGCAGGGGGGGAATCTCAGCAGACTCAAAGTTTACAGGCAATGCTCAGGAGTGAAAGATGGCACTTCTCGACTTTCAGGTACACATGGCTCTAGGCAGAAGCCTCAAACACTGCAATGCAGTGAGTAACCGGGACGCAAACAGCGGTGTCAGCTCTGTATTACAACACCAAGTCCGTTAACGTGACAGCAGTATACACATTATTAACTACAGCTTTTTAATGGCTTTTAGGTGGCTATAACATTTCAGTGTGGGAAGAGACTTGGCACGCTCCCTCCTTCCTGAGACACCTTTTCTTTGAACAGTTTAGAAAGTCTCCCTTCAGGTGTGTATTCTTGGACACGAGAAGGAAATGTAATCACTTTAAGAAACTTTTTCCATCCGTGCCATTTTTACGAAAGTCCGCAAAATTTGTTATGAGACACTTTGCACGTTAACATTTTTTTTCCCCAATTAAAATCGCACAGGACAGGATACACAAGCAGCTCTGGAGGAGCCATATGAGGCTCTGGTTACGTGCCATCGCTATGGCTATTTGTCCAAATGATATATAGCCTCTCTGGCTAAGAGCATGTTGCTGACAACACACTTGTTTCTGAAGGATGGCATGTGGGCGAGAACAGGTTCACACTTCTAGGTGCTCTGGAACAACGTTTAGGACATACAAGCTTGAATACAGTTATTTTTAACCAGTTTCACATTGGCAAATTTCAATTAATTCCCTTAGCAACACATTGTTAAAGTGTTCCACTGGAGGAAAAGAAGTCCCTCCCCTCCTATTTCTGTTGACTGCTTGTCTCCATGCCAAAAATATTCAATCTAAAACAAGAAAGAAGAAAAAAAAAAAAGACTAAAAATAATCAGGGAGGAAATATCCATCAACAAACCTTGCTTCAGGTTGCTAGTCGCAGTGACAGGGGTGCTGGCAGCGAGATGGGTGTTCTCCACAGTCCCATAAACCACAGGGCTGTGCTCGGGGACCTGGCTGGACAGCTGCTGGGATTTGAAGTACAAACAAGGGTGATAATGAGCGTGCGAACGTAAAAACTAGCAACATGGAGCATAAGCGAGCAAGCAGGGAGACGAGAATAGGGTGGGATAGAAAAGCAAAAACAAAAGGCAGGGAAAGTAAAGAGAAAAGGTACACAGACCAATTGAATAAATTCAAAAAGTACATGGGAAAGGGAGGGAGGAAAAGGCAGCAGGAAAAGGGGAAAAAGAGACGATTACTGTTAACAACAGCAGGAGAGAGAGAGAACAGTTATTAACACACTTCATTCTCTGAATGCTTCTTCCAAGAGCAGCAGAAATGCTCCTCTGCGTAGCCTGCAAAAAGTCAGATATACATCAAGACTCCTGGACCTCTCCGTAATTTAAGTTTCCTTTCTGGACTTGACTCCTTTCTCAACTGATCAGTTATTTCATAGATAATGTGTGCATGCACGTATGAATACTGTACACATGTATCTTATGCACACACATAGTAACTTACTGCAGTAGGAAAATAATCTAGATTGGCTATAAAACATCCAGCACCTTCTACAAACAGACTTACAGATGGTACCTGCTGGGTAATACGAGAATAAAACCAATTGTGCATCAATCTAAAGGAGAGCAGGAGGAGCTGGTTCCAAATCAACGCGGAGTGAGCCTGAGATTTTCTACATATAAAACCAAAACCGCAAGACCAGCGAAGTCACAAGACTGAAAAAGCCATGGCCCATTGCAGAGACCACCTATTTTAACTATGTTCCCACCATTAATGGCACAAACGATGACTTCACTCGTGCTCATGAAGGTTCAATACAGGGGGGGGAAAGCCCCGTCTCTCACCTTGGAATCCAACGCAGTCCTCGTGTAAGACTATGAGTAACTGGACCGAACTCACATTTACAGGTAAAGCACTTGTGTGCATTAGAGCGAATGTAGATGGGGCAATTCAACTATCCGCATTTGCAAAATCCTCACCAACACGCACCAGGGGCCATGCAAAGAAGAAAGCGGGGCTAACTTTAAATTTAATTCTTGACAGTGGAAAGCGACACAGCTTTTTGCAGGTTGCTGTTCTTATCTAGCTACACACCCAAGCTGGCTTCTCAGATGATCTACAGGAAAAGGGCTTTTTAAACAATCAAAATAGAGCAGAACGCCCAAGACGTGGGTGTCTCATTCCTTCTTTCGGACAGGCTATCAGAAATCCATGCTAAACTTATTTTCCTAAGAAAATTAACTCTCTGGCAATCTGCTCCTCTTCCTGGGACTCTCTTTTTCTCCCATTTCCAGCTTTTTCAGCTATTGCATCCAAACAGTGCAGAATAAAGAGTGAATTATCTTCAATACACTATTTTTTTTCACCATTTCAGGCAACTGACAGGTAAAGGAGGACTGTGAAAAAGCACATCTGGAAAAACAAAAATAAAAATCAAAGTAAGCGGGGGGAAGGGTTGAAATCTTATTTGGGCTTGTTCCTCTTCCAGGAAAGAGCCTGATGAGATTGTCTGGACTGTGGATAAAGAATTGCATCCCTCCCTCCAGCCAGATCTGAAGGAAGCCAAAGAAAACACAGTTTTATGAACAAGCAGGTTTCAAGAACGCCTTCCCCTCACCTTCAGCGGATGACTAGTTTCATTTTATGAAAAATTTATGGATGAAAGAAGTGGGGGAAAAAGAAGAATGTGGTAAGAACCAAATAAGACCAGTGGACAAGAAACCTGTAAAGCCTAGAAACTCCTTGGGTCAGTCAACAAGTTTTCTTAAGAAATTTGGAAAACGCTCATTTATTTTGTGGGAATGATATTGCAGTGCAATATAAATGGTACTTAAGTACTGACCTTTACAGGCTCTCAGCTTCAAAATGGAGCATTTAGGCACTTTCTAGGAAAAAAACCTCACTCAAAATTGCTCTGATGATTTACGACGCTAAAAGAGTTGCTCGGTGCTATTCTACCCTACCACGGCCCCTAGACCGAGCAAACGCAAAACGTGACAAACTCGTCGCTACCTGGAAGAGGTTTGCCAGGAAAACCGGAGCGTTTCTTACTCTTTAAAAGGTGATCTTCTATGTAAGTCAGTGCCGAGCCAATACTGGAGCCAGGTTCAATATGCGGTCCTGGGTTTTATTTATCTTCCCAGCAAAAAAAAGGAAGAGTGTGGAAAACAGCATCCTGCTAGAAATGTATAAATAGTATCTCCGCTTACTGCCAGCTTCTCTTATGCAGGAACTTTAAAGCATTTTAGCAATTCAGCAACCACCGCGGAGGTGCTGGGAACACTCCACCTAAAGCAGTTTTTGGTCAGCGATGCGGACTACAAAGCAGGAGATACAAAAAGCATGGAAGTGGCTACAACCAGGCAGCTCGAGTCTTGGCAGCAGCGCTCATCTTTTGGACAAGTCCAGGTTTTTTTTTTGATGTCAAGCGCTTCATCTACTGAGAGAAGAGGGTGCTTCGGGCTTGTGTTATCAGAGTTTTCTGTTTTCTTTGGGTCAGTTAAAAAAAAAATCCAAACAGACAGGAAAAAAAAGGAAATTTTGAAACAGGGAACACAACAGGCCTTATTATTAGTATAAAATTATTTTTAAAACTCTAAAATTTGTGACAGGGACCGGTGTACAGCAGTGGTTTCTACACACTTCTGCAGCAAGTTTCTCCCTCTGTGGTTGTGTTGTCTAAATAATGAGGTTAGAGAATCAGATACTGGCAGTCAATACAAAAGAAGCACTACTAGAATTTAGCATGCTTTTAAAATATCATTGGATTAGGAGTCACTTTGATTAGATGATGCTTCATCAAGCCCAAAGATTGCATGTTCGCATCTTGAGTGTTCAACCAGATGAGATCTCATCAACGTCCACCCGCAGGCAGGGCTCGATTCAAAGGGGTGGTGGCACAAGACCACAGCAGCAGTGCTCCCCATGCATCTATTCCAGGAGCTGCCCGAAACTGTGAGCATTTCCACAAGCAGATATTCTGACGTGAGCTGACTGTTCACAACTTTTATCAGCTGGGCAAAGGGAATGCAAAAAAGCCCTAGCACATTTCAAGCAAAGTTACGGCTGAGTTTACTGATTTTAGACTGTTCAAAATTAGAACATCCACCACTACTGGAATTCAGCCACTGAGCATAGTTATTAAGGCATCATCCAATTTCATCCAAGATACTACACTTGCTCCAAAGAAATGAATTAGAGATGCTGGTGGGACAATAACTTTGGATTTCCTGGCTGAAGTGGGCTTAAATTTCCAGTTATGTTACACTAATGAACTTTTTTTGGTAAGCTCTATTTCAGAGCTCTTCTGTGATTAACAAAAGTGGTTCCAAGTACCTAATCAAAACAAAGCCTGGATATTAAACAATGAAGTATTTGCATACCTTACTTGGAGTAGATGATTGGACATCACTGCTGTGCTCTGCATATAAATTACAGCTGATAAAAATGATGCTTATTAACCTCCTCTTGAAAAACATTTATTTCGTCCTGTTTGACTTAATTGTAGTATTTTAAAATAGATTTCAGAATGCAAAAATGATCTGGTAAGTGCCTGGATTAGCTGCACCATGCATAAACACGATCTGAAACCCTGGCTCTTCAACTCTTCCCCAGTTCCAACGGGGAAAGTCACTTAGCGCAAAGTAACAGGAAGATGATCTCACCAACGCTCCAACGTTTCACGTCACTAGTATCTTCTCTCATGGACAACACTTGGAAAGAAGTTTAATTGATTCTATATGTAGCCATCTCTCAGCTTTTCTCCCCTACCAGCTGTAGTCGCTAATCATCAGACCACTGTCTGGCAGAAAACCAGCCTCTTCCAGTCAAGCATTGCAGACCTTGTTGCAAAAACACGGCTAGCTGGGAATTGCTCGAGCACGGTGCCTTGCTGCTGCTTGCCCACGGCAGAGACCAGGAGGAGAAAGCAGGTGACCGAAGCAAACGGTGATGCCTTTAGGTGACAAGAGGATTCAACTGAATCAGGGGAACAGCCAAAAGCCGTAACTATCCTGTTGGTCTCAACAGAGGGGAGATCCGCAGGCCAGGCTCTTATTTCACCTCAGTGATCCCAGTTATACTTTACTGGCTCAGCTGTAACCTCAAGCTCCTGCTCCAGCGCAACGGGTGTCTCAAGGCAAGCTTGTGCTTTTGCCTCAGCACAGCACAGTCAGCAGAAAAAACTATGCAGATGCAGAGGGGAAAGTAAGGTTTCAGCTCAGGAAAGGCTGTTTCACCTAAAAGCTAGGAAAAACTAGTCTCTGACATTAAACAGGGAAGAATTTAGAAGAAGAAATTGCACCCCAGCCTCAGCCAGGCTCCAATCTAAAGCCCACCCCTCACTCTGAGAACCTGCCCGATATTTTTTGTCTTATCAGGCCCCCAAGCAGTGGACAACAACCTCCAATAAAACACGGCCAACTTCCAAGGCTTGTGCCAATCCATAGAGCTGCTTCTTCTCCAGTTGTTCAAAAACTTCTAAGTGTACCAGCCTGTGGCTTAGCACCAGGTCTCCCAAAAGAGAGGGAGAACCAAGACGATGTACAAAGCAAACAGCAGCTACACTGAGCCGGTAGTTGGGAAGAGGGCAGCAGCTGCCACGCGCCTCCTCTCCATCTCCAGTGCTATGGGGAGATCGAGGAGGCATCACCTCTTCCTGCTGCAGGCGGGGAAGAGTTGGTCAGAGGAGAGAAAACATGTCCTAATTAGATAACGGAGCCACTTCCAGCCCCACTGGTTCGTGTCATGGTGGACTTACATTCACATCAGGTCTGCAAGTCTGAGAGCGTTCTTTTTGACCTGGGTCAAAAAGGACTAGAACAGAGCTGGGTTTCCAACCAGTTTAATTTCTAGCCATTGCTTGTGGACTTCTCATGTGAAGCAGGATACAGAGGCTTAGAAGGCATCAAAACCTCAAAGATGTGCAGCAAGGATTTTTGAAGATATTTATGAGCTATGGCAAATGTAAATTTGGGATATTTATGCTTTTTCCTATGTCAGAAAAATGCATTTTAAGGCTGAACACGCAGAAACCAAATCTGGAAGCTCTGTGATAAAATTTCTGAGCTACAGTCATTCTGGTTACTCTAAAACAACACTACTGAAGCAGACAGACATTGGCATGGACACTGACGCAGTTGAAGATATATAATCAATCAGATGCATGACACAGACTTTCCTCAGGTGCAGAAGACACTAATGGAAGCATCACATTTCTCACAAATATATTAGCTCCTCTTTTAACCCTAGAAGTCTTTGCTAGCTCTAAAAACTACCACTGCTACAAAAAGAGGGATGAGGAACTGGTAGCAGTGCTGCAGCTCCACATTTTCCAAGCTATAGGCTGGTGAAAATGACCAAACTTGGAGAAAAAAAAAAACAAACAAACCCTGGAAGAACATGGACAATTTAGGACCATCCAAGTGTCTGAGGCAATCGGCGGTGTGGACGGAAGATACAGGAATTGGCTCTAACAAAACAGCAAAGCAAAGCAGACGTCACTGGGAGAAGGCTATGCAGCCACTTTGTTACCTGAGGTGGAGTAGGTGTGGAAGTGGGTCTCACGATGGGAGGCGTTGGATTCCTGCTGCCCCCTCCAGACATTATTTCTTCTGTTATATCTTTGCCTCCCTGGTTTGGATCCCGGATTCGGATCTATGGTATTGAACAAAGAAATAATTCAATCAAGTCTTCCTGTTACACACTGTCCTTGGGGTTTATGGAGAAGAGAGCATGGACAGGACATAATTTCCACTACACTCGGTAGGAGATGCTCTGAGTTGAGCCGATGGTCTGCAGGAATGCTGGAATGCGGTTTGTTCCAATAACTTGAAATACATGGCATGTCATCCCTTAACTTCGAAACCTAATTTCATCAAAACACTCATCAACTACACCAGTTAGGTTGAAATACGTGCAACCCCAGTGCATGACCCTGTAATTCAGAATATGGTCTCTACTTCTGGAAAATAAGTTTACTGCAACTTAGAAAATTTAGCAGAGAGTTTAGCTACAGAAGTAAGCTACGCTTGCCAGGTAGTGGAAAGTGCAAGAATTTTAAAAAAGGCCATGTTTTACCCTGATATGAAATTCAGTGACCTTGCCAACCCAGCTGCTGGTAAACGGGGAAAGCAAATCAACTCTTTTTGGTTTTCCCTTCCACACTGAGAAAAGTCATGCCAACAAAACAGAGGGAATTGAACAAAAAATAGCGAGTGGAGGAAGGGGAAGCCACAAGGAGAACAACCTAAAGTCCTATGAAGCTCATCAGCATTTAGGAAACAAGTATGTTTTTGGAGTCTCTTCACAGCCCCAAAATGGGAAGACAAATATTTTCCAGAATAAACCACTCAAGAAGACACTCATTTGAATCCTCAACTGACACTTAAGCCAACCTATCCCACTGAATATGGGGAACAGTCAAGCCGTCTGGGATAATTTGGAACAGAGTATTTAATCTTCACTGTAAGAACTGAGGATTTCCATCAACCTGAAGACAGTGCTATCAATTTGTCTGTCCACCTTCCCAAAAACTCTTGGTTGAACTCGCTCCAAAAACTGCGTGCAGAAGACCCTGCTGGGCTGAGTACAACACACAACCGCAAGCAAACCCAGAGACAGAATCCCTCCGGGGGCAGGGCTGTCACTGGAACTGCCATGCTTTCTTCGAGCAGCAGCATATAAAGTCATTAGCTGCAGAAGGGTTTTGTGATTTATCAACTTCAGTTTCGTGTGATGTCTTCTTGACTATTTGTGTTATGAAGACAAATAAACATACACACAGTACTTAGGATGTTGACAAGATATGGTCTTCTCTTGTTTTTGATGGAGCTTTTCCTGCTGAAACATTTAATTAACGACAGCAACAAGGACTTGAAGAGTTGGCACGAACTCCTACCCTCTCCTCCTCCTGACAAGCAGTCAATGGCATTAAAACACGCTTTCCCTGCCTGAAAGCTTCTAGCACTCAAATACTCAACTAATGATGCATGTGGGGGTGTGTACATACCTACGATTAATTTTTCTTTAATTTCTCTCGTTTCTTCAGTTGCAACACAGGTTAGCAAACTGAAATAGTACATCCAGAGAAAAGCATCTCAGGCATTTAAAAAACCTTTTGCTTTCCCACTTCAAAGAACTTGGCTTCATTGGCATGAAACTGTCTTAACCACAGTCGAGTGTTCCTGAACATCTTTGCATTTCAAATGGCATAATGACCTAGCCATGTCATGTTTTGGATGCTGAGAAGAGACTCCTCAGGACTGGAGAGGACGGTAAAGAGGTGGCAAAAGGGGAGTTGCGTCACCCTTTGCTGACAGCAGCGACAAACAAGGCCTTTCTTGCAAGCCTAGCTAACACATTGTTCAGCTCTTCCAGTTTCCCACATCAAGTGTCATCTCAGATCTTCAAAAATCCAAAGATACAAATATTCTGCATTTTGAGACATGTAAAAGTCACGTTTTTTTTTTTCCCTAGGAAACTGTTCTTTTAATGTTTTCAAACCACTTTAACACATATAGTGATGTAAAGGAATTTCCTTTTGAATCATTTAGAAACTATTCATTCACAAGTTCAAGTCCACCCGTAGCTTTTTCTGTTTAAACGTTACATTCACCTGGTGTGCCTTTACTATTCCCTACCATCATCCACCTACAAACGGGTTTAAATTCCATTACACCCATTACGCTGCCTCTCTCAGGTTTTCACCAGTGAATTAGGAAGAGAGGACACATGGTCTCCAAACCTCTACCCACTTTGATAATGCCATGCATTCTGGTTCTTTCAAACACTGCCACGACTTCCTGTTTTTCTACCTTTTCCATGGCATAATATCGAACAATTTCTTTTTTATCAGTTCAAACCAATTCCCAACATTCTCCCAACCTGATCTGAGTTTGTTTATTCCCACCTGGCTCTTTGGTAAAACTCTAAGCAGCAGCGCAGACAGCTGAGGATCCCAGGCTTGGTGAAACGATGCTGCTTTATGTTTGTTATAAAACCAGCAAAAATACTTTTTTCTTTTTGACTGGCTGAGATGTCACAAACTCAGAGCAGAAAGTCCCCACAGCAAATTGAAAATAAGACAAACATCGCAGCATTGTGCAATGTTTAACGACACTTAGGCATAAAAGGTAAGACTGAGCCTCTCCACAAAGATGAAGCTCAGTTTTAAGCTTAAGATCATTATTAATTTCTTTCGACCTCAGAACCAGGACAATTCTCGGAAGGGATGCGTCAGTTAATGATGATCACTTACTGTTTTTTTCTCTCTTTTAGCTGGTGGAGGCTGCTGCTGCTGGGTAGGCACTATGATGGGTGCTGACTGATACACTGGCTGACTTGGGTAGAAAGGTGTTCCTGGGAAGGGACAAGACAGAACCAAGAGGGAAAAATTCAGTTCCTTTGTTAATGAAACAAAACCAAGTGCAAGAGGTAGAACTGGCCACCTACTCCTCCCTCACTTCAAAAACCAGAACTTCTAACATCCAGCTGGTCACTGGTCTGTGTTTTGCTCTTCCCCACTTCCACTAACACAGAAGCTGCCTCTCCATCAAGACAAGTGATTAAGTCACTATTTCATTTTTTTCCTCCATGAACAGAAAAAAAAAAAAAAAAAAAAAAAAAAAAAAACACACACCCACTTTTTAGG